>VWZQ01000644.1:326293-352090 GCA_013397015.1 Myiagra hebetior
TAGCCAGTTGATTGGTTCTGTTTGGGTCTAGAGGAAGCTGTAAGCAGCTCTTTGCAAAGAATCACTTCCTGGCAGATGGAGCCTTCTTTAACTACAATTCCCACCTATGTCCCACGACACATTTCCAATAAGATTTTGATAAAGTCTTTAATCAAACTTATAATAGAAGGACATGATCTTAAAGACAGATTTAAGAACAGGAAAAAAATGTACAGGGCTAATTTGTAAGGCTTTTCAGTGTAAAGAGTACTACTATTGGGCATTATTTTAGGATTGGAATTGTTTGATGGAGCCAAAGATAATCTAGAAAAGAAAACTGTGACTACTTGCAAAGCAATCAATGGATCATTACTGCATGAACCGAAGCTGTGTTTGAAACTGAAAAAATACAAGATAATGGGCACAGGCAAAACCTACCCAAAATGCACCTCTGCCATCAGGTCAGAATGAATTCATTTCTCAGGGAGAATATTTTGAGTTGCTGTTTCTAATTAAATATCTTCTAGGTAGTGGCCAAAACCAAAATAAACAAACCTAGTATTAAAATTTATTAGGTAATAAGAGAAAAAAAAATTAAAAGTGTCATTATGCTGTTTCAAAAATTCAGAGTGAGTCCACATTTCAGCTGCTCAGTAAAACAGCCTAGTCCCATTCAAAAAACAAGAGAAAGCACACAGAATTCAAGAAAATGGTTCATAGTTGTGAAATAGTATGCATATCAGGAGTTTTTAAAAGTTAGGACTCTTCAAAATGGAAAAGAAATGAGTGATGGGAATTATATCTAATAAATCAAAAATTTCAAAATTACAACTGACATATGGAAAATAAACAGAAATCTACTATCATTATTTTTCACAATAGAACAGTGAAAAGAAAAAAATAAGAACTATAAAACAAGCTTTTAGTTAACAGATTTGAAATAAACAAAATTAGATATTCTTTCATATGGCATACAACCAAGTGGCAAAAGTGAAGAGCTGATAGAGTCTTTTCTCCATGACAGATGTGACTTTGGAAGTCACACAGCTGCAATTTTTTCTTAGCTACGGTGCTGTTGACCTGCACCTGGTTTTTTGCCTACTGACAAGGGAAAAAAAAAGAAATCTGGCTTCTGGTAAAGAGAACAGCTACTAAAAATAAGACCAAGTATCAACAGCATTAAAACTGGTTCCTGTGTTTCATGCCTAACAGTTTGGAATACAAAGAAACCAGCAACTAATTTCCAGCCCTGTAATTGTCTACCTCCATCCTGTTCTCTATCTTTTAAATCTGCCAGTCACCCAGTTACAGATGTAGTTCATGAACCTTCTTCAGCTGACTTGGTTCATCCGTAGATAATGCCAGTCAGAAAAATGAACTCACAAGTTCATTTAAAGTCCAATGAATTATGAAATGGAAGTCAAGAACTGCTGGCCTCTACTCATGCTGTACTGTCCACAGGCTTCTATTATCCCATTCAAAATGCTCTGAAGTGAGTCATTACTTAATTAAATTACTAAGAGCTGAGATGACAGAGAAACCACATAAAATATTCAGAGAATCAGTTTTAAAGACAAATAGAAATGTGAACCACTACGTTTTTCAACTATTAATCACATCACCTGTGACACTCCGGGGGTTCTTTCCTTTTATGCATGAGACTGTAGCTGACAAAATACCTGTTGAGAAACTAACTCAGCTACGTGTTTTATTCAGCATTAGGATAGCTCAAAGACAACTTTGAAAGTAATGATTCCAATTATATATGTTAAAACTTGAGATATTCAAAGTAAACCCAACTAACCATTTAAATCCATCCATTGCCAAAAGTGGTAATTTAGAATACTTTGAACTATCACACATTTTCCTTCAAATGTGATAAATTAAAAGAAAGGAAATTAATATTTTAAGCATATGAACTTATAAATTTTACATTGTCCATGTAATAAGCAAATAAATTATTCACGTTATGCAGAAGGAAAAGAAATATGTGGACAAAACACATTTACTTCTTACCTTCAAATTAGTGAGTGGTTTTATTATAATTACTCCTCTTCTTTCCAGTGCCTAAACTTTTAAAATAAATCACTCATAGTTATACTCTCTGATAAAATTTTATATTGTCTATGTAAAAATACACTGTTTTGTAGGGAAAAAAATGCTGCTTACTGAGGAAAAATAGTCATGCATTTAATTTAACAAAAGACAGTATAATCATATTGATTATAGTAAAATATATGTACGGGACTAGGACTATAAATGGCTCTATGGAGGTATTTCTGTGTGTAAACATATCAAGTAAATACAGTAAAACTTATAATTCTCACTTCCTCTTGCAGAATGAAGATTGCTTTCTTTGCTTACTAAGAGCTTATTGCTAATACAAAAAAATTCTGTGGGGTATTGATTGTTTTGCAGTGAGCTATTTCTTCCTTCCTTCTTGACAACTGGAATATTTTTTTTCTTGTCTTTTAAATTCCTCATTCCACCCAAGCTTGTATCTAGCTTGCAGCTTTTTATTAGCTCTGTCAATGTCATTTGCAAATGTGACAGCTACTACCCATCGTTAACAGCTTATTTATTTATATAGAATTGCACCAATATGCTGGCCAAAATAATCATAAAATCCAGTTAGGTACGGGCATTTAATGTGCTTCTGCACAAAATGAAGGAGAAAATATTGCTCATATAAATAAACAACTGCCTATTTAATTTAGAATATTTTGAATATTCTAAGGTAACAGCCTTATATTACAAAGTTCTGCTTACAGATCCAATTTTACTCAGTAGATCAGATCCCCCGCTTCTGCAGAGTCACACCACACATACATCCCCCTGATATACTGGTTCATTTTAAGCATGTTAAATATATGGTAAAATTACAAACTTGGTTTGAATAAAGAGTAAGACAGTGTCCTAAAGAGAGAAGCAGAAAGTCGTAGCAGGGCAACAAATTTCACGCACTTGTGTCAAACTAGACAGATTTTATTCTTGTACTAAAATGTTTCTATACATCATCTTTACTGTTGTGTATATTTGATAGAAGCAAGGGGCTTTTTTCCCTCAAACTGAAAAAAAAAAAAGTATTTCCAATTGGTGAGGTATACTAACTGACTGGGATATTCTTTTTTATTCATTTGGGATAACATTGGAGCTAGATTGTTTCTGTATGATGTATTTATATTTATGTGTCTGTTTTTAGGATGAACCACAAGACTGAAGGGACCACTTAGTTCTGGGATGGCTCCCCTGCTCTGCTGCTTCCATTTGAAATAAGCTCAAATTTTCTTTTTGTTCAAAGATGCTACCCTGATAGCCTTCCTGGGGGAAAATTGTTTTGCATTCCAAGATGTTGGGGACATATTAAGGTGGAAATGGCAGTGGGAGGTGTGTGCTTAGAGGCATTTCATTTTCTGTTTCAAAAAGCCTCATAGAGCATACAGAACATTATGTATGGGAAAAATATGACTGACATGTGAGATTCAAACATCTTTTATTCAAAAATTTTCTATGTTAACCACTCTATATGAGACAAAATGTAGATAACTGCCTATAAATCAAGTCTATGATGTTAAAAGAGATAATGTTGGGTTTTGTCCTTCTGTCCTGCAGAAGCACAGTGGTAGGCTGACCTACATCAGAATAGTGCTTCTCCTGAAGCCTAAATTTTGTGCAGCTGGGTTTGATGAGCTGTCTTTTGTATATTGTTGGATGGAGTGAAACTGCTTCCCAGCAGGGCTTTCTAAATGAATTTTTGCTGTAAGTCACATCACACATCCAACTGCAGTGTATTCACACTGTTGTCAGAGACACAACACTGAGATAGAGGTTTCTGTATGTAGAAGTCACACAGTTCAGCACTTGGGACTCACGGCTGTTGATGTCTTATCATGGAATATAGGCATGACAGAATAAGAAGCTCTGCTTTTCCATACTCCTGGGAGCTGAAGTATTCATTCATGTTGTTTGGCACTTAGACCTCTGTCTAGTAGGCGACTTGATTTTATTTGTTAGCCTCAAGACTAGGTGGACAAGGTCCAGACTCCCCTAATACAATTCCACTGGCTAGTTTTTCTTTTTATTTGTAAGTAAATTTGATTTTAACTTAATGTATGATTTGGCTATCTGGCATGGTGGAAATACAACCAAATAGGAAATCTAGAGCAGATAAACATTTCCTGAACTTCTCTGTTTTCCTTATGTTCTCCACTTAGTGGAAAATAAAGCATTAGCAACTCAAATGCTTTCAAAAATTTAATAATTAATTTTTGCTCTCAAGTTTGGGCAGACAATTGTATAATGACTTATTTTAATGTGTTCTTGTGCATTTAACTTGCCAACCATGAGCTGGGGTCACCCTTGTCCCAGTGATACTGCAACAGGGCTGGTCTCCATCTCCCCACAGCCCCAGGCTTCCTGGCCATAGGCACCACTAAGCTCCCACTCTCAGGCCCAAATCCTGGCCACTCCACCCAGGGGTCACCCCTGCAGCCCACCCTTGCTGTCAAAGTCTGGACATCTGGACACAACACAGCCATGATTCATCCATCATTTTAATATGCCTACCAGTCCTTTTACAGAGACTCCTATATGATTTCCAAAAGACTTCTTCATCTTATCCCTATTTTGTCCAGTCTAACTTCTATAAAACCCAATAAGAATGTTGCGGCCCTTTGGACTGCCCTTTGAATTAACTGTGCCTACAACCTGAATTCCATAAAATTAAGAGTAGTCCCTCATGTTTACTGGTCAGACAAGAAATGGCCTTGGATGATGCAACATTTATCCAGTGTACTGGGTCTGCATGGGCAGGTTTTGGTAGTGGGGGCCACACTGGTGGCTTCTGTGAGAAGCTTCTAGAAGCTTCCTCCATGCCCAGCAGAGCCAATGCCAGCTGGTTTCAGGACAGACACACTTCTGGCCAAGGCTGGGCCAATTAGAAAGGGTGGTAATATCTCCAAAGTAACATGTTAAAGAAGAAGAAAAAAAAAATATTGTGCAGTTGTAATTGCAGCTGGAGAAGAGTGGGATCAGAACATGCAAGATGTAAGAACTTTGCCGACACCAAGGTCAGTGGAGAAGGAGGGGGAGGAGGTGCTGCAGGCTCAGGAGCTGAGATTCCTCTGCAACCTGGGGTACAGACCATGTTGAAGAAGCTGTGCCCCTGCAGCCCAAGGAGGAGCATGTGGATGCAGAGATCCACCTACAGTCCATGGAGGAAACCCACACTGGAGCAGGGGGACTCCTGAGAGGAGACTGTGAACACATGGGAGGCCTGTGCTGGAGCAGGCTATTGAGAGGGACCTGTGGAGCCATGAAGAGAGGAGCCCACTCTGGAGCAGGTTTCCGGGTAGGACTTATGACCCCATGGTCCTGAAGGACCTGAAGGACTGTGCCTTAAGACCTCCATCCCATGGAAGTGTGTTTTGCACACATGGACTATTGCAGCAGTTTGTGGAGAACTGTTGCCCGTGGGATGGACTCATTGGAAAAGTCAGTGGAGAACTTCCAGAGCAGGAGAAGGACTCGTCTCCCTCAGCAGCATCAGGAACAACATGCAATGAACTGACTATAACCCCTATTCCCTGTCTCCCTCTGCACTGTGGGGAGGAGCTCAAGCTGGGATGGAGGGAGGGGTGGGGAGAAGGTGTTTTACAGTCTTATTTTGCTTCTCATTATCCTGATTATTTCTAGTAGTAATTTCAGCTAATATCTCTAGTACTAGTTGTTTTTTTCGGTGACGGTATTTGGTCAGTGATCTTTCTCTGACCTTATTTCAACTTACGAATCCTTCATTATATTTTCTCTCCCGTGTCCAGCTGCAGAGGGCAGTGATAGAGATGCTTTGGTGAGTGTCTAGCATCCACCACCTAGCTATTCTTATTTTGTTGTTTTTCATAGCTTGAGGGCAGCCGAGGTGATTTAATACATCTAGCTCAGAGAATATATTAGATGGTTTTCTGCTTGGCAGCAAAGCATAGTTACCACACAGGACTGTAGAAAGGAAAAGTCATTCTCTCCTTGCCATTAGATTTTGCCACTCATATAAACGTCAAACTGAATCTGAAGTAGCACCAACAGAAGTGTGATCAATTTCTCAGTGTGAATGAAGATAGAGGAGCCTCTAAAACATAACATGATAAAAGCTATGACCCACCAAAAAAAAACCCAAAAACCTCTGTATTGGAAAAATTCCCCCCAGTCTTTGTTCAGTATTGCCACAGTATGTACAGGAATAAATCATGAATATTGCATAATATATGTTCAGAGAATAGTATGTGGCATAATTCCTGAGCAAGTTGTTACTGTACATCACCAGTTGGAATGGTGTTTGCCATAAGACAATATAAATTTTATTTCAGACAAAGGAAAAAATACCATTTTCTCTTGCCTTTAAATCTAATTGCTTAGAATATTCTATGAAATTCCATGTAGTTTTGTGCAGAGAACAAGACAACAAGAAATTCTTTTTTTAGTCTATTTTAAACATTGCTTCCTCTACCTCTCATTTTCCACAGCAGTGATCAAGGCTCAGAAAAGCTCTTGTAACACTTTTCAGATAGTTTCAGTCATTTTTGTTTCACTTGATGGAGATTACTATTCCCATGTGTTGTGTTAGCAAGGTAGTCATGCAACACATTTGAAGCTTGAATTAAAAGTCCATTTTTTCCCCTGAACAAGATTCATAAATAAAAAATATCTTCTCTGAATAAAATTCAGGTACTGCATTGAAGGGAGAAGGCTTTGTATGTTAACACTGTCAAGACTCAACGATGCATAGTAAAATGGCTACACGAGTGATGAAATTCGGATTTCAAGCTTAATTCTCCAACTTTCATTTTAAAAAAATGCTCCACTTTACTCAGTTTTCTTAGGATTTCCATCAAGATCACTTTAATTTTATTATGCACGTGCTAAATAAAAGCCTCAGATATATAGGGTGCCTTTCTGTACCTTAAATCATCACTCACAGGGTTGTCCCACTGCCCTAGAGGAGATGATTTTCAGAACATTATATCTGAGAGACAGTGCTAGGTGACATCTAGACGCATCCATTTATCACTCGCACGCTTTTCCTCCCCCTGACTCTAAAGGTCATTCAGCATGTTGTATCCTACTTCATCCTCGTTCACCTGGCTGACTGTCAATGATAAAGAACTGAAAACTGTTACCAGTCTTTGGGATCTCTTTAAAATGATCTGTGGAATGCTGTCAAATCACATCTGTCCCTGCAGCTGTCAAAGGAATGCAGTTGTCCAGATTATGGTCTTTCCAAGAGCTGGTGGTTCTGTTAGTTCCCTTGAAAAAACACTGACAATTGTACCCGTTTGGTTCACATCAGTTCGGCATTTTAAAGAAGATGTCCATACACTATTCAAAAGACCTCTATAAAAAAAGTAGACTTGAAGACAAAAGTAGGTTAGAAAGAATTGTCTTGGTTACACATATAGACATGTTAAAAAAAAAAAAAATCTGCTATAGAAGTTCAGAACTTGCTTTATATTTCTTAGACAATTTTCCTAACAAAAGTCATACTTCATATTCTGGAAAATACAGCCACTTTCAGAAATTACAAATATGTCAAATGTAGCTTATGAAATAATTAATTGTACAGATTTGCACAGACTTAATTGAATAAGTCTTCTGTCCTGCTATATTCATCTTTGGTACTGTGAACTGATTACATATCAGATAGACACACAGAACACTCAAGAAAAGTTACAGCTCCTTAAATATTTTTCTGTGCTGAAACAACAGTTGATTTCCTTGCTATTTTACTAATGTGTTTACCAAAGAGAGACACAATGTTTTTGCTCATTATGTCAATAGAGTTGAAACTCTGTTTCTGTGCTGTTGGTGGCCTCTCACGTATTTGAAAGTAGCTGAAAGCTTTAAAATCCTTTAGCTGGCTTGATTAGACAGCGACCCTTTGTCTGTCATTGATTTCAGGATCTAGAGTTTATTAGCAGGTCACCAGGGTACTTTTTCCCTTTTGAATTGTTGGCCATTACCCAATTTAAACAAGTAAATACTAAACCAAATCAGAACCAATGTTGTTCTCTTTTAAAAGGTTTCAGCGTTTTTCTTTTGTATAGTTACAGAATTTTCATGTGTATACTAGTTCTTTAATGTATTTTACATGCTTATGTGCTAATTCTAGAATTTTTATTGATTTTTTAAATATAGGAATGCAAGTGAAAAATAAATGGTGACTCAGTATGGATTTCAGTTAAAAGTTAATCCATTTTAAAGGCTCTTAATGAAAAAAAAACCCAAAACAATAAAACCAAATCAAAAAACAAACCTAAGGGAAAAAGCCAAACAAGGTATTACTAAAGCAAGAGCTCGTATGGTGATTTGCAGTGCGCCATGTCACTCTTTTCTGAAAACAGAACCAGAATGACAGGTTTTCTGTGTAGTACTTACATGGAAAGAACATTCAGTGAATAAAGTGCAGAGGAAGAAGAAGGGTTACAGTCTGCAGATTGGTGGCTGTAGCATGGCCGTGCATAAAGCATTGATTGAAGGCACTGGAAGCAGAGTGCTGTGTAGAGCATCTAACAACTGTGTAAACAAGATAATAAAATGGATACTGTCCAATAGAGCTTGCAATACCTCCTGGTTTGGTGCAGTTTGCATACTTGGTAAGTGTACCTGCTATTCCATTATTATGGAGCTTGAAAATAGTGAATAATAAAAGACTTCTGCCCAATTTCCATATAAAAGCACTCAACCCATTATTTGTACTTTTGACTGTGTTGTTCAGCTGGCTATTCTCTGAAGAGTTTCCTGATCAGTCCTGCACTTATTTGATTGAGGCTGCAATCAGGTTATGTTCCCTTAACCTGCCCAGGAATGTCACATGAAAGAGCATCCCAGTCTTTACTCGTGTCTACATATGTGAAACTTTGTCTTTATTCAAAATAGTCAATGCAGTGTAGAAGGTGTAATATAGGACAGACAGAGAAACATCTTCACCAACTGCATTTTGGATTATACAAATAAGTTGTAGGACTATTTTCTTCAAAGTTCTGCTGTGAATTGGACCTCAGCTAATTGATACATAGTATTTTGAGTCTTTTTGTTTGATTGTTTCAGACAGGCAAAATCACAGAATTATAGAATGGTTTGGTTTGGAAGGGACATTTAAAGGTCATCTAGTTCCAGCACTCTTCCCATGGGCAGGGACATCTTCCACTAGATCAGGTTGCTCAGAGCCCAGTCCAACCTGCCCATGAACACTTCTAGGTAATAAGGCATCTACCACATTTATGGACAATGTATGCCAATGTTTCCTCACACTCAATATCTAGTTTAAATTGACCCTATTTCAGTTTAAAACTCTTGTCCTATCACAACAAGTCCTGCTAAAATTTTGTCCCTATGCTTCTTAAAAGCCCACTTGCAGATCTGAAAAGCCACAATAAAGTCTCCCTTCTCATCTTCGCCAGGATGAGAAACCCCAGCTATCCCAGCCTGTTATGCTAGGAAAAGTTTTCCATTCCCTGTATCATTTTTGTCACTCTCCTCTGGACCTGCTCCAATGGGTCTTAGTGCTGAGGACCCCAAGCTGGATGCAGTGTTCCAGGTGAGGTCATACAAGAATGGAGCAGAGAGGCAGAATCCCCTCCTTCCCTCGCCCTGCTGCCCATGCTGCTTTGGATGCAACCCATTTGGCTTTCTGGGCTGTGAGTGCACAGTGCTGGGTCATGTCCAGCCTCTCACCCACCAGCACCCCCAAGTCCTTCTCAACAGGACTGCTCTGAATTTGTTCATCTCCCAGTTGAACTAGAACTATTTATAGTTTTCTGAGATATTATGTATTTTCCATTAGTTTCAAAATATAAATTAATGTTTTGAACCCTTTGTTATGAAAGAGCCTTTTTCTCATAAGAGCAGTCAGTGAATTTCCTAGGGAATTTTCTGGCAAATAAAGGGAACAAAGAGGTTCCTGTGGGGAGAGATAAGATAGAATTGGGTTATGGGCTGTGGGACGTGCCTGCAGAAGCACATGGCAGCACAAAGGAGCACATGGCAGCGCACAGAGGTTTGTCTCCACCAGACCCTGGAAGGAGGAGATGTCACACAGCAGACCCCTACGGAGAGGAGCCTGCCAGGAGCTGATGGATGGTTGAACAGTGAGTGATCATCCCATGGAAGGACATTTAGAAAGTGTGTTGTTGATGTGGCAGCATGGGATAGGTCACGTAGTGAGACTTGCCATGTAAGGAAATACTGTGCCTTGAAAAATGTGAAAAAAAACAGCTCATTTCTTTGAGTAAATGATTCAGATTCCCTGCCGGTCTGGGCCTGGGTGTCAGTCACTAACAAATGGTCCCTGACATCAAAAACTAAAAAACAACTAGCAATTACTCCAACAAAAACAACTCAACTAAACTTTACAAAAAAACTAAAAAAAAAATCCCAAAACTAAAACAAAACTCATAACACCAGTCAACATTTCCACAAAACAAAAAATAACAACCAAATACCATAAAAAATATTTCCCAAAACCAAAAAAATATATCACAAAAATATTGAAACAAATTTTACAAAAATGCAACAAAAAATTAAATTTACAAATTTAAACAAACCTATTCTAAACAAATATCTATAATCCAATTTTAAATACTACTAATATTTTAATCCTCAAACACAAAATACTTTAAAAAAACACATTATAAAAACAAATTACACACAAGAACGTAACCTAACTAAACTTTTATATCCATAAAAAAATATACAAAACACTCATAACACATACAACACCAAATAACCGAAAAAGAAAAACACTTATATCACAACCTTACCAACCCCTTCTACACCACTAAACAAAACACAAAACTCTAATTATAAACTTACCAAAACTATAAAAAAACCTCAAATCATAACCCCTAATCTCCCAATCCATTTAATCCTAAAAAGAAGTCACAGGTTACTTTGGTTTTTCATCCTAATGTGCATACTATACTGCAAAAATTTTTTCCCAGTAGGCATGATTATCCACTTTGTAAGTTGTCTATAGTTATTTGAAGTTTATGAAGAAAACATCTCTCATTTGGGCTCCCATCTTTCTTTCAAAATGGGTACTTTGAAGCTGGGCTTTTAACATAGTTTTCTCTAAGAAATTCTGTGTTGTTACTGATAATATTTTCTCTCTAGAGTAGTTGTATTTATTCTCAGGAGCCTTTCAAAAAGTCTCCTTTTTTTCATTCTGGACCTTCATGCTAAAGGGTATATACTTGAGCAGCTATAACCACCACTCCTGCAGCCTCTCTTCAGCTACCAAAACCTTGCAACTTAAGATAAATACACTGATTCTTGTCTGTTGCTTGTTAGCTTGATGACAATGGTCTCTAAGCCTTTTTTTTTTTTCTGGTTTAAAGTTTCCATCTCTAAATAGCAGAAAGCAATAATTTCATTTGATTTTTATGACAATTCATGCAATATTTTTACTATGTTATGAATATGATTTTAATTTGGCATAAATAACGAAAAAAGTTTTAACAGTTACAGTTTTCCTATATTCTAATTCTGTTTATCTTTCCTATCATAGAGAAATATAGATTGTATTTTCCTCCACTCATTTCTGTAACTCATTTCAAAACATAATCTTTTTCATGTATTGAGGGAAATGTAACAAACTCAGTAATTGTTTTGACACATACCTTAAATTATGTGGTAAGAACTGTAATTTTGAAACATACTCCTTTTTTTTTCCATTTGTTAAATGACCTGAGACAAGAAGGAAAATTAAGTACTTTATCAAAAAAAGACTGCATTTGTTTATAATTCCTCTGGTAAAAGAGCATTTGTCATACCTCCCTGTTCTCCCCCATCTTTTCATCCTGAGCTGTAATTCCATCATTTGCTTGACTGATTTTATTGCCCTTTGACCTTTGGTTTAGTCATGAAGTGTAAAAAGTATTAATTTGTCACATGCATCCAGGTGTGATCTGTTTGCCTATAGAGTCATGGCTTCTCTGCCTCTCATTTGTCTTAATAATACAGCTAGAAGAATTAAGAAGCCCAGTCAGGTCACATCAGTTAATGGACTGTTCTTGTCACAGACCAGATTTTCTTGTTAGAGGCAGAAGGGAATAATTTCAATGTTAGATCACTTCTGGACATTATCTGTCTGTACACTTTCCCCCTCCCCTGCAGCTCTCCTGTCTAAACCATCACTGGTTTAAATTAATATCCCCTCTTTCTTTCTTTGAGTCAGTGAGCCAGCAATAACCTATGATGTGTCATTTTTTGTTATACTATTTGTATGCTAGTGTCTTGAGCATGGTATTAGATCCCATTCTGCAGCTGAAGATCTAGTGTTTATTGTTATAGACCATTGAAAATAAAGACAAAGTATTGCTTTTAAAATTTTTTTTCTTCAATTTGGCATGTTCTGTTGAAGAAAACACCAATTAAATTACTAGGTAATTTACTATTTACATCAGCACTGAATTCACAGTATAAAATTATATTACGCTTGGACCACAACAGGATATGATCCCTAACTTCACTACAAAAAGATGAATTTCAGCTGAGTTTTTGTCATTAACCTAGTAGAATTGGAATAAATTTTTTTTAATTTTATTAAGATTCAGATTAAAATCTAAGGTGTCTTGGAAAGAAACACGATTGAAATTGGATGAGACACCTGTTCCAGCACTGCTCACTCTTCTTACGATGAAAATGGTGGGGTTTTTTATTTTTCCCTGCATTTTTTAAAGCTCATATCCTGCTTCCAACCTTGCTTTCAGAAGACATAACTTTATATCCTGTCCTGGTTTTGGCCCAGATCAGCAGGAGGGGGCGTGGCTAAGACTGTAATGTTGTTTGATAGAGAGGATGTTCAGAATGATGTAAAATACTTGCTTCCTCAGAGACTTAATATGGGACACTAAATCTAAAAAATCAGTACTGAAAATCTGAACCATGGTTGATTTCAAGACAAATTATAAAAGCTTCTTTAGAATTCAAGAATTGATTAAAATTAAAAGCTGATATTTACTTGATAAACTCAAGAGAGTTAGCAAATTAGTAGTCATACTGTAAGTTAAATATTTAAATTTTGAGTTATTAATTCTATAACTCTCTGATTTATAAAGTCAAGAATTATTTTTGAAGCCTTTGTTGATTTCAGGTATATCCCTGGCATAAGACTGGTTTTGTTTAGCTATTTCTGTCATTTCATGTTTTAAAAAGCGTCAATGTATCTATTCTGCTAAAGGGTACCTTTCCATATCAGGTTAAGCATCTGTGTAAAAGCATTATACAGTCATAAATCTATCCAAAATATTAGTGCTACTCTATTTCTCAGGATGAGGAAAGTAGTGTAAGTTCAGAAAACTACGAACTTCATTGAACAGAGGCAAATTTCTGATTGTCCAGTCTCACCATCACTGCATAGTTGGCACTTTTGTTTGCATCCACAAGAATAAAAGGCCGCTGTGTAGCAACACAGTACCAAATTATGTCTAACAGAACTTTTCCATAAAAGCAGTCAGACTTCTGGAAATTAGATTTTTATCTGAAGAGAGAACTTTTCTTGCAGTTAGGCAGAGAATTCTCATTTCACCTTTAATGCTAAAAAACTAATAGGTCACTTTTTTGGTAAATGCAAGAATTACAGGCTTGTGCAGTTAATCATGGATGAATAAATAATATAATTTTAAAAATTCATTTATATGTTTTACAGAATGTTCTTACATTTAGCAAACTAAAATATATTGCTAATCAAACTACTCGTAGGACTGGACTAATATGTTTTGTGTTTACTTCTTGGGATACTACATGTTGCACAGCCTGAATAATTTGAAACTTACATAAAGGTAGTGAAACAAAAAAATGCTTGTGATTGACAGCATTATAATAACTCATTAACCTATCACCTTTGTTTTATGAAATTAATTGCCAAAGTATCTTTTTCTCTGTTTTTTCTTCTGGTAATGATAGTCGTCTGTTCATTTTGTGTTACAAAAAAAAAAAAAAAATCAAAACTCATGGAGTTCTTCTTTTCAGCTTCTGTGATTACATGTATCTTCATATTCAGAATTCATATTGAAGCAAACCCAGCTGAAACAGCTGGACTCTATATCAGTGCTCTATAAATCCTATTAATCATATTAATTTCTATTTTAACAATCAACTAAGGAGAAACAAAATGATGTGCAAGTGATCTTTTGCAAAATATTTTGCAAAACATTCATGAGAAAATCAAGCAGAAGCCTCAGTGGATGAGCAAACACCCAAAAAAACCCCTGCTAACTGTTGTTTAAAGCAGACCCTTCAGTGGAGTGGGAGGGTATGGGGGAACAGACATAGATAGCTGTCACTTCCCTCACAGCTAGACAATTAATTCACTTAACCTCCTGAGTGGCCTCCTGATCTTGAAAGGTTTTTTGCATAAAGGAAATTTGTTTGATTTGTAGAAAATTACTCTCATCCTTTATTCATTTTCCATCAACACCCTGCAGCTTCTGTATTCTCCCACCACGCCCCCCAGATCTGTGATTAGAAATTAGAGCTCCAGGTCACAAGAGAGAAACTCCCTACATCGTGGTGAAAATCCTTCCAGAGTAATTTAAGAATGTTATTAAAAAACTGTTGTTTACAAGATTTATTGAAACATTTGATATCTACCTGGTTCAAATTCTTCTTCAATGGGTGGCAGCCAGGATAATAAATATAGTGACATTTAAAGAACAGTAAACAGTCTTGAACGTGGAGGTGCAAAATAATTGTTTAGAAACTTGGTGGGAAAACAAAAGGAAGAAGAATAGTTAATATATAGAATTTTATATATTTAATATATAGAATTTTCTATAGCAATCAATTTGACTGCTGCATAATAATTAGAAACATTTTCTGCTCTGTTGCTTCAATAAACTTCACTATTCATGAACTTGGCAGGACCTTACGCATTGGTTTGGTAAACTGCATGGTTCATGAATCAGTGATTGTGCAAGTTTTATTAAACTCAACCAGACTGGTACTGCTGAATTGTCTATCATCAGAAATTAAGCCCAGCCACACCCAATATTTCTGATCCCTGAGAACTAGCTTTAAGGAAAGGGGGTATATTTTCTGCCAAATCTCTATACCTTTATTGCAGAAGAAGGTAAAGCAAAATGAAGCAGAAATGTTTCCTATAAAATAATTTGAATAGAAAAAAATGTAAGTTTGGCATTGGGTTAAGTTAAAGAAGTCTGTAGAAATACTGATCACAATCATGTCACTTTTCAGAAGATCTTCATAACCAATTCATAAAAATAACATATTTTGCAGATAAATATCATGTCAAAATCTGTGATCCCATAATTAAATAAATGAGATGCAAGGGTAATACATAAAGCACTCACTGTTTCTGTATTTATTTATATTTATTTTTAAAAGAGTAGGATTAGAAAAAAGAGACAGTCATTAAGTAGCATGTTAATTATGCCTTTGGCCTTATCCCTAGAGGAATAAACAAAACATTGTCTACAATGTCATCTCTAATTGTGACTGAACAAGTAGCAAAGAAAAAAAAAAAAACAAAAAAACACCCCACCTAGCTCTCCTACATCCCACTTTTCTGTCCCCTCAGGAACAAACATATATGGAATTTTGTGCTTGGGTTCAGATGTTACCTGAAACAAAGTAGTACAGAGCATCAGTAGAGGATGATCATGAGCCTTTAACTTCTTAGATATTACAAGGAAATCAGTAGCATATTCCTTTAAAGAAGCTCCCTATATCTTACACCTAATCAAATCCAAGTTCACAGAGAGATCAACATATTATGTAGATAAATAGGGTATTTATACTTATGTGTATTTATATATACATAATTTATATGCTTGTCCTCCTGACCTGCCCACATTTTGGTAAACTTCACTTTCTAAAATGTCATTAATCAAGTTTTGCCCAAGTTATCTAAAATACTTGTTTTAGGACTATCTACCATAACTATACAAACTATTTTTGTACAGTGATTTGCCATTCAAAACCAGACGACAAGATAGTTTTTAAAAATTGATCAATTGAACCATTATTTTTGTTCAGCTTCCAGCACAGCTAGTTAAACAAAAAGACATAAAAATAAATTTTAAAACATCTTTTATACTGTGATCAGTTATTAAATCTTTGACACAGTCAATGGAGACATTAATTTAAATTAGTTTAAATGGAAACTTGGTGGTAGTGATGGAGAGGATAAAGCAATATCAAGAGATAAAAGTAGCTGCAACAGTACAGCTGTTACACAAGGTTGATGAAGACTCCTCTAGAAGGAAGGAAGGGGAGCTGATGAGCTGAACAGGAAAGATAAAGCAAGTGTCTTCTCCCTTGGACAAAGCATTGTCTCCTCCTGCTTCTCACCCTGCATTGTGGTCTACCAGCTAGCTTCCCTCTTTTCTTTTTGGGCTGCCAAAAAGGCAGTTTGACATGTTTTGGACACCTCTGTTGCTTCAGTTGTTACTGGCCATGGATTGGTCTGCTGTCCTCTATTTCTTCAAAATTAATGGTAAATAGTTCTATTTAGGGTTCTATACTAAGACCAATTGTACCTGCGAGAGCTGCCATATATTCTATTTCTTATTTAACATTGCAAACTGAATCTTTTCCTAAGGAGCCAGATAGGGGCACTGGCTCACCTCTGCAGGATATGCATCTGATCAAACCTGGAGTCTGTGTCAAAGATGGGAGCTGAGCAGCTGTACTCAGTTACAATTTAGTATTACTTGCCATTTTTTTTTCTAAATTCAAGAAGCTTACACTGTTTTCTAATGAATAAATTACTGTGCAACATGAACACCGTGCCATGTTTTCTATATTATGCTAAGTGCATTTTTTAAAATATCATCAGCTCAAGAGAAACTGCATGTGTAGTGTATACAGTGCATTGATCAGAATAAGGCTTCCCTGGAATAAGGTCAAATGGAAATGTAAAACATGCCTCATAAAGTTGGTTTACAGATGATGTAGATATTACATCTATGCCATAAATTATGTAAAGAGTTATAAGAAAATAAATGCACAGTACTTGCAAAAGTTTTTGAAGAGCTATAGAAAGTAGTGTTTTCCTGGAAATTCATAAAATATTCACTTGGTTATCCAAATCAAGTTTGAAATTGGTTGTTTTTTTCAAAAGTGAGGAACTAACAAGCCAGCTATCTAGATGGATATTTTAATACAAATATGCAACCCCAGAAGCTCTATTTAAATTTGATATTTGTGAATGTTTTGCTGATTGTTCTTCTTCATGATAGTGAAGCTCTTTTCATATTGTTACCTAAAGCTACAGATATCACATGTGAAATAAATGCACATATATATGCATACAGGCTATATTGGCATGTCATTCTTTTCACTTCAAGAACTGTAAGTGAATACAAACATTGTAATTTTATCCACAATGCAGCACACTTCTGAAGGGTTAAAGTTCTTGGCTTGCCAGTCATCTGTTCTGTTCTAAGAATACATTTCTGGGTGAAATATATTAGCTTAAATACTTTGCCGTAGCCCAGAAATCATAATAAAATAGAAATAAATCCACCAATTTACATATATTCACTAGAGATTAGTGTTCTAATCTATGACACCATGCCAGTGTTGATACTATTAACTGGAGTAATGACCTGAACCTGTGGGCAATGACAATCTAGATATAGAACTGCAGACATTGCTGGCACCATTCCTTCCTTAAGAACTCATTTCAATGTAAAAATAAGTGAAAAGGCTTTGGTCGTAGCTCATCAATAGAAAACGGATTTTACCCTTCTGTAATTCTCACTCTCACTACTGCTTCTTCATTACTCAAGCCTTCACAAATTCTCTGCCTCCAGTGTTTTTGCTCACTGATCTGCCCTGGATGCCTGGTGCTTCATGGCTTATTAGCAGTCTGTCATTTTGTATTTCACAAAACTGTTTTCCAAAAACCCAGGTAGATTTTGTCACATGAACTGTTTTTACCAAACTTGTTTGGATTGAGACCTCTATAAAAAGCACAAAGCAGTTAAGCAGCATCTTAAAATTTTTGGAAATGTTTCATGTTCTTATTTTGTCTTCCACCTTTTCACTGCTTTTAGAACTAAAGATACAAACCTTCAGTATTTCAAAACAAAACAAAATAAAAAACAAACTAATCATAAAAACCACACTGTGGAAATTCCATATATTTTCAGATTTAAGAAATTTAACAAATTAAGAAATGTGTATCTCAACAATGGCTGCTTTCCAAGATCCAGAAAGACAAAGAAAGAGCATATTTAGAGAGTTCATATTTAAGTTATTCCAGAGCAGCAATATGTATAGATAAACCCAAGGCATAGGCAAACTTTCCATTTAGTCCTTCCAATCTTTTCTTCTCTTGGAGAGAGATCTGTTTTTATGAGATTCTCGGATACCATGTTATGTCTACATTAGTCTCTAAGAAAGATTTCTGGATGTATACAGGCAAAAGAGATGAGCAAATGGTCTTGGCGCTTTGGTTGTCACTATTAATTTTCCTGAACCTGTTTGCTTACTATTAATTATGCATGCACTAGCGAGGATGTTAGGAATGTCAGACCAGCTTTGCTAAAATGGTAAGTAAAGTTGCAACAAACTCAATGGAATGAAAACATTGAATAAGTAAAAGGTTGTTATTTATAATAGATGGGCTTTCTTAAGTGATATTGATTTAGAAAAGGCTCATTTGACAAGAAATATCACTATGTTTTTAACAGGCATTAATCACCAGATGGAAGTGGCCTTTTAGAAAAAAAAATGTTCATTTGATTATATTATTACTTAAGTCCAGATCATGATACAATATATCACATTCAAGTGAAATATTTGCAGAAACTTTCCAGAACACCAATGCTTCCTCTATAATGGTAATTCCTACCAAAGACTGTGGGTAAATCTTGATTTCTTCAGACAGTTTCATCCACTTGTTTTTTATTTTTAGGACAGAATATCAAGTATTACTAGCAGAACACAAGCCCAAGTGAATCCAAATGAAATCTGTTCCCTGAAACTGTACTCTCATGGGAAGGTGACAAACATATTCAGGTAAAATTGAAGTCTGGAATTGTTTTGAGTTGCCTTAAATAGTTTATTGCACTAGCTATGTAACAATTGGGTGGCTAAAGTCAACCAGAAAAATAAAATTGTGGTTGTTTTTAAATTACAGACCTTGTTCACTATTATTAATCTCTGCACTTATTCAAACTTGTTTTATTAAATGGCTTAATCTAATGCTTAATTGTTTGAGTAAATGCTTATCAATAGCATGTGACAGTACTTCCCTGCACCATTTCTATCAAAGGTCCAGAAAGAAATCATAAGAAAAGCATTTTTACAATAGAGAATTGCAGACAAAAGGGAAAAGACATATATTGACAAACACCAACATTAAAAAAAAAAAAAAGTAGAAAAAAATTTGAAGATGACCTGAAGAAGTTTCCACTGTAAACACTGTTAACAGACCATTATAGTTACCATTCGCCTGCACTTGCCTAAGGGATCACGAAACCATTTGCCACCAAACAGTGAGAAGGAAGTTCAGGTAATAGTGATATCTGTAAAGTACACTACTGATAATTCAATGGAGTGATTAATTTCCCCTTTTATTTTGGTTGAGCAATTTTGCTTACTGGTGTGTTGTGTGGGTATAACTTTGCTGGAAGAGTAATGACTTCTGCCATATGTCAATATGAGCCATAATAATGCCTCCAGTATCACTGGTAAATCCATGGGTCTGTATATGAAATGTGCTTTCTTTTTGCTCATTCCACACTTTTGAACATAAATCCAGGGAGAATGGAGGAAGCACCTAATGTTTTGAAGGTCTGGAATACCTCAGAAGACTATGATGAGGAAGAGGAGGTGAGATGCTTTCTCTAAGCTACCCGGCAGAATTGAACTTAACCCCCTTAACTGTCTGAACCTTCAGAAGTCAGATATGAATATGTCATTACATATTTTTATCTATGTATGCTAATATGTAACAATCTTATTCTGGCCTTACTGTTCTTATCTTGCTGAGAGAAAGACCCAAAGTTTGACACTCCCCACAACCCAGTATATTTTCAAAAGGGGTGTTTTCCACTTAAAGAAACGTACAGTATCCGGGAATGTTCTCCTCTTTAGGATTTTTAATAACAAAAATGTTATTAGGATTATAACCTCCCTGGAGCTGGGTTTTCATTGTTGTTTAGCTTTTATCCTAAAAATCATCTCATCAAATGTTTATGCACTGATTCTAAGTCTATGTAAACAGAGCTGGAGGATGGCTGCTCATTCTCTTCTTTCTCTTTTCTCTGTTTTATTTTTTATTCTCTTTTATCAATTCTTTACTGTACTAGGACTCATCTGAAGAAACCCTAGTCTCCCCTGCTTTCTCTAATTATTAAAAATGCTTCCATATGCTGCTTCTTACATTATGCTTCCAAGGTTTTACTAACAGGTTTTTCTTTTTTCAGATTATTCTACTACACACTTGCATACACACAAGATGTATATACATGTATACACACATACATACATACATATTTGCAGAAAATCATAAATGCTTCTAGACAAAGGTCACCCTAAATGATACATAGTCATAAGCTGTGCCTGGCAATGAAAAAATGAATGGGCAGCTTTGCTAATGATGAACACCAATGCAGCTCAGAATTTAGTTTCACTAATTTGTCACTATTTTATCAGACTCACTTAAGCAGAGGAACTTCAGCTGAGAGATGACTGTGTCATCTAAGACAGTAACATTGTTCTAGCCTAATGTTTCTGCACTATAATTTAGTGGGTTTGACTCACCTTTTTGCTGGCTGGCAGTGGGGGTTTTATCTTGCCTTTCCTTCTGGACTGACTTTTTTGCTAGACCACTGCCTTTGGCTTGCAGGCATATTGGAAGTGAAAGCAATGAAATTCCCATCACTATCCACGTGCCCCTACTGTGTACTTCTAATAGCCACACAAGCCCTAAGTTTTAAGTAAGATGGCAGGATAAAAGAAAACAACATCCCTTGATTCCAGTCATGGGTTCACAGGTTCAAAGATCGAAATCAACATAAAATTCTTAACAGCTACATCTGCATCATGTAACCACCTGCAAATTAATGCACTAATAGGAGCAGATCAAACAGGATTAAAGAAAAAAATATGCTTAAGGGGAAGTCTGACCCTAAAATATTTCTGTTTCAAATTTTCACAATTACTGGCTACAAAAATTGAACCTTTCTTTTCTTTTTAAAGACATATGGATTCTTATGAAGGTACTAGATTTGGGACACTAAATTTTTTTGGTGTCATACCACATATAAATTCATAAAAAGTGTTGTGTTCCAAAACTGTGATGTGGTGAAGAAGCTCCAAAAAGATAAACTACTGCATACTCTGTAGAGCTGTAGCTGCAAACCCTTGTGTTTCTGTGTCCCAGAATTCAGTTGTACCTTTTACTATGCAACTCAGCTGCATCTCAGAAATTTGATGCATTATATGGATTTTTTGAGAAAATTTTCAAATAGAAGAAAAATCTACTATAATTTGCTTCTTTTATTTCTGGCAGTTTCATTTGTTGTTTTCATCTGGTTATTTTTTTGTCTATGTGTTTTGTAGTAATGTTGTGGGATGCTGCATTAAATATAAAAGATTACCTGTGTCATACCTGTGTATCCCACTGCTTTTCCCAATGAAGGCAAATTTGATATTTTGAACAGAAAAAAATGGTGTGCATTTTATAACACTTTAAAACTCTTCTGTTTAGGAGACTCCCTAAAAACTCAATGTGAAGATTGAAATAATGATAGGGGACAAAACTACTAAAGAAAAACTACTTTTTCTTAATTTTATTGAGTAAATGGCATTCATGCTTGTCGTAGTCAGCAGACCTAACAAAAAGTAATGATATAAGGAACTATTTTAGCACAGTGACAGATATGAAATACGGAAAGTATCAGCAATTATGGATTAAACTACATATTCCTTCTATTTAAAGTAATGAATACAGAGAATTCTAATAAACTAATTCTATTTTAATGAAATTTCTTTCAGCATGTCTGTAGAAATATATTGAAATACTAATGCAGAAGGTAAAAAAATCCCATATACTCTATAAGACCTGAGCGCTCTTTCTAGGCAAAGGATTTAAAAATATTTAGGACGAATTAAAAAGCAACATGTAACTGACACAGAAGTCTGAGTTTCATTTTCAAATGCCTAAGTAGCTGAGAGCACCTAAATATTCAGATTTGGCCTAGCTGGAATTGCAAATATTGGCCTGTGACATGTTTACTAATTAATCACTTGGACTATTCACCATTAGATATGCAGAGCATAAGAGAGTAATTTGATCTGCATATCATGTTCTGGAGAGTTACCATCTCACTTGAAAAATCGGAGAAGTAAGTAATGTACCATACATTTTCTATGAGCTTTCTGGTTTAGAGCAGCGTGAGCTAAGTTCTGAACTCCTATAGACAAAACACAGATGCACACATCACAACGTATTTTTCAGAAATCAGTGAAAAGACACAAAAAGTCTCATTTCCTTTCTAAAAGATTAACAATACAATATAGCAATCTCAGAACGTATTTCCTGAAATTTACTTTTATGTGCAAGTTATATCGAGATTTTTTTTAGCCTGACCTGATGTTATCTAGAAAAACTAGATGAGAAATATGCCCAAAAGTTTTGCTTGACTAAACCCGTAGACTTTTGCAAGGAGAAAGACAACATATAGTAAACAAAATTTAGGCTGACAGATGCAGTCAGTCTAAAAGATTGCAAATCTTAAGTTTTTAAACCCTTTAATTTTTCTTTAAAATATGAACTAGCAAACAAACAAAGCCCCCATATCTATCACTCACATCAAAAATTCAAGCCTATTCTTTCCCTCATTATGCAACTTTTCAATGGACAGACTCTTGAAGCTGAGAGGGTAAACATGACTAACCTTTATGCACAGCTAATGCACTACTGGAGGCACTCAGGCATTAAAATGATTCTCATGTGATAAGACTACATGTAGGACCAACTGATCTGACACACAAATACCCTGCACTATCCTAGTTTTCTTCGCCTATTCTTGATAACACCAAAACACTTGCTTCTAAAATAAACCATATCCACAATCAGTGGCAGCAATGGAATAATACTTTCTTGCAGTCAAACAAAACATGTTTAAGAAACAAGTAGGCTGACAAGGACCTTAATATTTGAAAGTGTTATTTACATATTGGCTTGAAAGGCCAGACACTAGGAATTCTTGACAGAAGCTTCACGGTGTTTGGAGAGGCTTGCAGAGATTCTGGGGATAAAACACATTTGCCTGTGGAGCATTAAATGTGAGCAGAAGTGAAACTTTACAGGATCCAGAAAATTAAAAAATGCATTTTTCTCCTTTCTTCCCAGCCTTCTTTTCCTGTTCTTCCTTTTATTCCCAGCATCCCTGAGCAGTTCATACTCATTCATAGTATTTGGTTAGTACTAAAGGCAGTAGGAAAAAAAAAAAAAAAAAAAAGGCAAAAGACTGCTAGTATTTTGAAAAGAAAACAATAAAAATAAAAGAACATCTCAATGGATAAGCAGGAAATGAAGATACATTGGAATTATATGATACCATAAAATCAATTATTCAGAAGAAACAAGAGATTGAGCCAAAGCGTAGATAGAAAACAATGACAGCAACAGCAAGAAAAGGAGATAAATAAAGGAATAAAAGTTCTGTACTGTGTCTGCATAATGATTTTTTCATGGCTTATGTAAAAACTTCCATACACCTTCTAATTTTCTGTATGAGGCCACAGTATTACTGTAGTACATCAAGGAAGAAGGCAGCATTTCTCTGTCAACGCACAAAACAGTTCTTCAATAATTAAATATCCATGACCTGAAGCCCATCAGGCATTTAGTCTTAGAAGTAACTGTAGCAATGATAGGTTAAATGTCTGTGGGTGAGTGAAGACCTTACAAAAAAAGATTCAAGTGCAATTCTCCTTTGAAATTGGTTCTTTAGATATTGACAGCAGGAATGCAGGGTTTGCTTCTAGTGCTTTTTTGCAACATATCTTGTGGAGGTAATATACTGATACCATTTGGTTACTCTCAGCCTAGCAGCATTATGCAACCATCAGGTCATACTGCAGCAGCTGTTGGACAAAATTCCCCAAAATAACTCTCCTGTCCCGTTCTTAAACCTAGGAAGTCACTAATCGAAAATCAGACAACACAGTTTTGAAGCTGAACTGCAAAGCTAAGATTACAGAAAATTTTCACTTCATGCATTCCTTTAAAACATGGGGGAGTTTCATACCAGCTCGCTTTAATCATTGTGAGATTGGAGCCTGGCAAGCACAGATACTGCTGAAAGGCAGAGAGGCTCCCCTATGGAGTAATTTTAGATAGGAGCTGAAGTTATGTGTCCCAAATCATTCACTAGATGATGCTCTTTCTCTTATTTATACATAGGTCCTAGACAGACTAGCCACTAGGCATATTAATTGGTTGGGTTGTTATGCTTCCTGATGCCTTTATTTATGAAGTAGGATGAGCTACTGTTACAAAGCAAGCAGAAAATATGTTAATACAAAGAAAAAAAGAGCAGGTTCACTGCACCACTGAATGAGCAAAGAAAAAATTCTAACAAAAACCCAGGAGATATTCTTTCTATTGCTAGAGTTTTTAATTGAAGTAAATGGATTTTTATGGTGTTGTTATTTTTTTCTTTTTATCAATTGATATTGGTGAGTTATAGACAAAGGAGTTCAGGTATTTTTAAACAAGGTATCTTGAAGATAGCTGGCCCTCAAGCCAACCCTCATGACCCAGGTGTATGTAGTTTTTGATTCAAGAACTTGACCTTTTTTATATTAGATTCCACATACTGAATTCTTCTTTACTCAAAGATAACTGTACTCTGTGCTGCGTAGTAGTGTAGGTTTTCTTGTTTCCTCTTACACACCTCCAGGTGTCTGAGTAATTGCAAGTCAGGTTCTGGTTCCTACTATGAAGGAATTATGATCAGGCATAAGGAACAAGACAAGTCTGTGCATGGCAGCCAAATAGAATTGAAGACTCTGGATTTTTAGGACTTTGTATATCACTGCCTTGGGACATACAATATCTCAAACTATAAAGCAGCAAAAACTTACTTTTTAATACAACCGGATGGAGAGGAAAATTCATGCCTCTGCCACACCACTTGGAGTGACATAAATGAAGAAATCTTTCCTCTGTTGCTCTAAAAGTCTTTAGAATTATTTTATTTGGTACAGTTTGCTCAATGTGAAGCCTCCAGAAGCAGCTGCATTATGTGTGTGTGTGCGTGTAATATTTTTTTTTTCATCATGGTACATTATTTCCTTCAGCCCCTAGATCCTGAAATTCTACTCTTCATGCAGCAGATTTCTTAGTCTGCTTAGAAAATGTTACATAGCTCTGTTATAAAAGGAGCTTTCTTTCTCCAAGGAAGTTGAATTATTATATATTCAGAAGATATTTAAAGATGGCAAAAGTATAGGCTGCAAAGAAAAATCTTCAGTTTAATATGAATGTAGCTCTTTGCTCTGCTTGGATTTCACTTTATTGATCTTTCAGAATGTTCCTGTCAAATGGTATTTTTTGCAGTCTGTAAGGAGGAGAGGTAGCCTTTCAGCAGATGTGTTGCAGGTCCTGCCTGAGTGGCTAACGGAGGATTCCATTTGGTCGCAAAGACTCCAAATTGAAGTCTCTTAAGTGATTAGGGGTCCACTACCTGGGAGTGTGGAATAGAAAGCAGCAACGATGCATTAGTTTAATTAAGGGGAAGTAAAATTATTAAGACTTTTTTTTTTTTTTTTTTTTTTTTT
>VWZQ01000644.1:364405-487442 GCA_013397015.1 Myiagra hebetior
AAAAAAAATACAAACTATATAGGAATACATTTATTCAAATGTGCAAAATGAATTGATGAGATGAGAGACACAGACTATCTTTAAGGCATATAGATTTGTTAGTCACGGTAGTTATTGAAGACCTAAGTTCTGCCTCAGATCTTCTCAGATGACAGAGGTTACTTTCATTATTTTTGTGGGGGCTTTTTTTTTGTTATTTTTGGTTTTTTTTTTTTCCTAACAGGAGAGATTGAAAATGACCTAATTCTGACTGATCAATAGATAAAAGACTCAGATGAAATGTGAGAGAACTTCAAAATATGATCTTCCCTCAGGGTCTTCCACATTTCCAACTAGGAGTCCTTGTTGTACAGATATTGTCTTTCTACTTCTAGGAGGGATAAAAAAGGGAAAAAGAACATCTTAGTGTTGTCTATCAATTTTTTTATCAGGTCTGTGGAAAAAGCTTCTTAGAGCACAAGAGGGTGATCCACAGTGAAAAAACAGGCCAGTGTTGCTGCAAACTGAGCAGACAACTAATGGCTGGTGTTTTAGTGTGCAGAGGAGATACTTTGAGGGTGTTGTGAGAGCCCAGTGTCAAGTCTGGGGTGTGCTGACCCAGTGATACTGCTGCTGTCAGTTACCACTGACCTCATGACTGCAGCTTTGTTAGCACTGGGTTTTGCTCTAGAAAAGGCACAGAAATGGCTAATCCATCAGCACCTCTTTGAAGTGCTGTGAAATAAGTGAGAACACTGAAACATAAACTAAAAGTTACTGCATGATGTCAGAAGAAATTCGTCTCTTGGCATGAGCTGAATGGTACTTGGATTATCTACTGAAATCATTTGGCATTATAAGGAGTCTTTATCAGTAATTAAAATATTAATGCAAATAAAAATATTCTCACACAGGTCTTGAAAAAACAGCTTTGGAAATGTGTAAACCAAAATACTTAAGTGTTTAATTCTTTAGGTACAGAAGGAAGTAAATTTTCACAATACACCTTCTTTCCAATCTCTGTGTACTGACACTTCAAGAGTCTGAGCTCTGGGAAATTTTATTGAAGAGCCTATTGTTTTTACCAGTGTTCAGAGTGAAAAGAACAAAACCAAGGACATAGTTTACATTCTGCATTTAAACAGAAGCTGATTAGGTGATAACAGCATTAATTACTCACTGGCAGGCAAACAGCCTAGGTAATCAAAAATGTATTTTCTGCAGTGAGATCTGTATTGTCATGAGAAAATAGGTGCCAGACACAGCATTTTGGAGAAGTAATCTGGACAAACTCGGGCTTCTCTCTCTCTAGGTGTAGCAGCAGTACTGCCAGCTGGTAGATTGATTGCAGCACAGCAACATCGCTGAGCACTGGGCCTAGGCTGCACCCTCCTACTAGAGGAAATGGCATTATTGTGTAAGTACTAATAAAAGATTTACACAGAAAAATTATTAAATAATAGATAATACTTCCTAAAAAATGAAAAAAATATTATATTGAAGCTGCTCTTTAACTATATACTCCTACCTTTTATGTTTTGGAACAAGAATATGGTTTTCTGGGTTTTTTTAAGTTTGTAAGATGTAGGCATTGTGGCATTGATAAAGTTTGAAAATGAAGTAAAGTTTTACAATGAAGCAAAATCAATTACCAAAGTAAAATTATAGTTGAATACAACAAATATTTACCAGGAAATCCATGACAAATAATAATTAATATTATGAATTAGCTACATCCCAGATGTTATCTCTGGAGGGACACTCCAGCTCATTCATTGTCAATGTTTTTTGGGTTTTTTGTTGGCATTTGATTGAATCCCTCTTTATTTGCATTTTCTTTAATCCCTCTTTTATGTATAAAAAATTCCAATTATGATGAAGTCATTAAAATCTGTTCATTTAGAATCATAATCTGAAAATCAGATATCTTTATAAACAGTATGTATAGTTAATTTTTCTTATATTTCAGTTACTACTTTTAGAATTTTTATTCAAAATAAACTCTCACTATAACAAGGCTGTCAAGAAATCGATAATGAAGAGTGTTCTGAAAGTTATCTACAATTTTTATTTTCAGCAAGGGGCTATTGATTGCTTCTTCGTTAAGATGGGTGAGATTTGGTGAACATATCTAGTACTTTACTTGGCCTCTTCTGAGAACAGTACCAGAAGGTAGAGGAATTCTACCTATGATTTTCAGATTTTGAAAGAAACATAACACTCATTCAAAAAGATGGGAGGGTACTCTAAATCTCAGGAGACTGAAGAAAATTCTAATCTTTTACGATGCTGCTAGCACAAACTTGTTTTTTTACAGTGCTGTGCATGTGGTATTTCTCTTTTGTTTGGTGCATTATTTAATTGCAGTTTTTGTTTCAGTTTGTCCTGCCAGAGGGAAGTCCTCGTTTATGTTTCATTGGTGTGTCCAGTTATTAGAATCATTGCATTAATGCCAGGGTCTTGTCACAAATTCAATTACAACAGCTGTTGAATACAAGCAATTAGACATCTGTGCAGCAGCTCCCTCATTGCCGTTGCCTTTTATCATTCTGTTGCTGCAACTAGACTCATAATTTATATCTGTACTGTGCCTTCCGTGCATAGGATCTTGAACAATTCACTGCTCATAACCTCTTCCAAGGCAGGTAAAATGCCAATATATTCACCTTCCGTTGTGGAACAGCTGGCAGAGCACTTGGAGCCTGATTTGCCTGCAGAAGGACAAAGGACAGAAGGCAAATTGCCAAGGCCAGTTGCACCAAACCTTGTTTTAAATTGAAAAGAACAGAGGGTCAAAGATAGCCACTCTGAAGCACATCTTTGCTAACCAAGAGGGCATAAAAATTAGTTGAGAGGAAGATGAAAGGACTGTTGGATTTGCTGTTGGAGAGCTGAGCAGAATTGTGTTACAAGTAAGTGATATATTCTTCCTTTCCCTGCAGGAATGTGGTGACATAAAAAACCCCTTTGTACTGGTATTTTTATTCTGCACAAAAAAAAAAAAGAAAAGAAAGAAAAAAGAAATCACTGTTCATCATGGTTACACAGCCTTACTGTATACATATGGGGGTTTATTAGTGCAGATGTTTGTCTGAAAAGAAATCACGAGTAAGATTGAAGTAGCTCTTCTTAAAACTATTAAGCTATTTAGCTGAGGGTTGTTTAAGATGGAATGAGGGAAATGAAGCATTCTTTCTTCTCATAAAATTCAAATTTGTCTAAATGTTTTGGTGTATAATTCCCCCTCCCTCTCCAATCTGTGCCATCAGTCACTGCAGGATGGGATGAACAGGTGTACTACACAATTACACTGTGAATGATATCGAATTCCAGCAGTGTTGCCCTGGGATCAAGACTTCACAAAGTGCAAAATGAGCATCCCATGACTTTCACCTCAAGGTGCAGTTCTATGAGCCAAATGCCTCAACAGCATCACCAAATACAGAAATTCTTGCTGTGGTGGCCGACTGACCAGTGGTACAAGAGACAGAGAGAGCTCTTGGTAGGACAGTCTCTGGTGCCAAAGTCTTATGGTTATAGTGAGGGAAAGGGGCCTCTCCCAGGATGCCTGTTTGGTTGTGGTGATGTACCCCAGTTCTAACTCCCTGGCTGGCTGCTAGCCCCTTCCCCTCATCACTCCCCCAGGGCTCTCCCATTGGTCCCTGTTCCCTAATCCCGCCTTTTCCCCGGCCCTGGGAAAAACCCTGAGCTAGCCATTGTTTTCATATTTGCCCCTGCTAGCATCGACAGTGAAGATGAAATAAATCCTCCTGCCGGAATGCAAGCAAATATCCTTTCTGACTCTTTGCTACTGACCACAATACTGAAACTGCCCAAGCGTCTGTTGGGGCACGTGGGACCCCATGGAGCTGGGCAGGGACAGTATTAGTACTCCAGTCACATGTTATAAATTACTGTCAGACACCTTGTTTGTTTTGATAATGAATTTTGAGCAATGAATTGGATATTTGTCTTCTCTGACAGACAAGGAGACTGCTGCAGCAAAACATAATTAATTATTCCTGGTGCACTTACGGGAGAGAAACAAGATTAGCATTTACACTAACATTTTCCTTTGAAGAGGAAGTGATTTTTATATTCTTGTCATTTAATCTTCTAAACATATCAGGGATATATCCCTATTGAAGTTCATGGTTGTAGAAATATACTAGAATTATGAAGAATATTTTCGTACACACAGAAATTGAATGTACCACAGCTCTGCATCTTCAGAAATAAAGATCTATTGCAACAAAGGATTTCACTTTTGTAAGCACAGAGAAGCCAAGCAGTGGGAAGACCAACAGTAAAATGAGTTGAAAGTAACTGTTCTGTCTCCTCACTGCATTCTTGATGGGAAGGTCCTTTTAACTAATAATTTATTCAGTTAATCAATTTATCTGAGTTTCAGCAAAAATCATACCCTTTGTCTGGTTCTCTAACATTCTTTTCATTCTGCCACTCCAAAATTTCCCTATTTATTTGTTCCATTATTCTTCAAAGTCTTTCTTTTGGTCTTGCAGTTTCTTCTGCTGGTTTTCAGTTCCTGCCTGTACCCTGTATGTATAGGAAAGTCACCTACTTGAGCAGCGTCAGGCACTCTCTGAAGAGGTATTATCCACCCTTGCCCTCTAGAGGGTTTTGCTGGATGTGGAGGTTCTGCCCAGACATGCTCTTTAATAGAAGAGTTTAACTGTGAGCAAATCAGATACCACCCATCACAGAGAGCAACATTTGCAATTGGCTTTTGAAGGGAAATTAAGTGTGTCATTTACATAACCTTACTTCTTCTGTGCACTTAGAACTGTGGCCATTCGTTGAGATAGCTCTTTCTGTGGTGAATTTTGTTTTTGAGGAGTAGGAGGAAAACACATCTATCTTCCGTTGGATTTAAAACCGCAGTAAACTCTGATTGCAGCAATTTCAAATCTAAATGTATGATTTCTATGGCAGCAGCCTGTGAAAGGTTCACTTTTATGAATAGTGTAATCATGTTTAACATAGGAGATGCTTGTGCTGCTTAGTAGGCAATGTTTCAAAGTAAAGAAAGTTTAGACAAGAAAAAACATCAGGAAACAAGGCCTGTTATAGAGCTTCTTCAATTTGTGTAGAGTTGATGTGAAGAAGGAGCTTCATCACATCGTGTGATGGTTCATTACTTGATAAATGAACCGTAAATGTGCTCACTTGTACATCCAGCTCATGCTGCTCTCAAAAGCACAGCAAGATTTTTTCTTGATGAGCCTCATGGGCAGTTATTTTATCTTCCTCGCCCTAACTCCAGTTCCATGCACTGTGGGATTTTTCTTGCTGTACATTTTTTGATAATAATGAGAGCCAGCTGGAAGCAATAGCAATTCTGGCACCAGAGGTCGGGCACCAAGGTTCTCTTTTCCAAATATCCTGTTGTTTCTCTTGTTTTGGCCAAGTGACTCCATTTATAACTATTACCAGCCAGAACTGACAAAACACTGTTCTTTGCTATGGAGTAGGTAACTTCAAATATGCAGTGCTTTGCATAGGAACATGAAACCATCTCAGTGCCAGGCTTGCTATGCTTTCCCTGCTGGATCTCCATGCTCCTAAGCCTCATTTGCAGCAGGTTTTTCATCTATATTGGCAGATACCAATAGTTGCCAATAGTTGTCATGACAGGATAATGCATACCAGCTGCTTCGGAAAGAGCTCTTCCAATATGGAGCAACCTATGTGATGGCCAGTGAACATATATTGTGTGGGGGTGACAGGAAGGGCTCCCCCCCTGGGTGCATTGCTCTTTAGGATGATCTGTCCTGGTGTGGGTCACTCCCCCAGAGCTCTCCCACTGGTCCCTGCTCCCTGGTCCCACCTTTCCCCTGGCCCCGGGAAAAACCCTGGGTTCACCATTGTTCTTGTATTTGCCTCTGCACCCTTCGACAGTGAACGTGAATAAATCCTGCCAGAATGCAAGCAGATACCCTTCCTGACTCTCTTTGTCATGGACTTAATACTGAACTTGCCCAGGCATCTGCGGGGGCGTGCGGGACCCTACGGACCCAGGCAATTACAGTATTATGTCTACATATGCTGGTACCTAGAATGTGATATCTGTACACTAATATCTGCGGGTGTTTTTTGCTTTTCTTTTGTTTTCTCTGTTAGTATGGTTTTTTTGTTTGTTTGTTTGGAGTTTTTTAATAGTAACTGCAGATAAGGAAAGTAACTAATCAGCGCTTAATGGGACAGTCTTTGAGATGTTTTCAGAGTGTCATGAGCAGGACAAAAATATTCTCCTTAAAATGGCAATGCCCATAGTGATGAACATTGAATGCCATGTGTTTCTGCAGCAAAAATAACAGGCCTTGCAACTTTTCTTAATTCACATGATGTGGAATATATATAGTAATAGCTCGTGTCATTTTGTGAGAACTTCAAACTTTTCCCCCAAATCCAAGTGCAAGAGGATATAAATATTTTTAAAGGAAAATGTGTAAATATTTAACTGTAATTCCAAACTAGGGTAAACAAATATGAAACAACTGAAACATACACTTTCAGATCATATTCTGTTGAAAGCCCTTACTTGGAGAGTACCTGCCACATACCAGAAAGCAAAAATAAACCAAAACTGTACTTTTTAGGAGGAATGGCATAATTTCTTAAAAACAGAAGCAAAACTACCTGATGTGGAATGACCTACGAGACAATTTTCTGACTGAAACTTCAAAAAAGGGATAATCACATTAAGTACCTAAAATTCATTTATACATGTTTTAAAGTACATATCAATATTAAAGTAGTAGATGTTTTCAATTATTTACAGATACTGAGCATTAACGGAGCCCTCATTATTGTTCATACCAGTGACTTACTGTTTCATTTTTTCTTTTTTTACTCCCCTTAGAAAATGCTTCAAATACCTGTGTTGTAAAAACTGGGATTTTTCTGTTTGATTTTTTGTCATTTTTTTCTTTTCTCCCAGTGATCTGCTAGGCTGACTATGGGAGTCACAATCCCTCAATGGCTTCAACAGAATGGTTTTGGTCTGGTATTGCATCACAGTGTGTCATACAGGTGTGGACTTCGGATGAGTACAACAATCAGGCGACCAAATCTGAGTGAGACCAGATGAAGTGAACATGATTTCATATCATGAAAGAACACTTCAAAAAAAGTCCTGATAAAATGCTTGTTTAAATCTGTGTAGTGTGCAAAGAAGCATGGGATGGCAGGTAGGCAGCTGTCCAAGTGCGATTCTTCCATCTGTTGACAACCTTGCACTAGGTTACCACTCACTGAAGAGGGAGTCCAGAATCTGCACTGCCTTGTCAGGGACTATTGGTGCAAGTCATTTCTATATGTAGAAACTAAGCTTTGGGTAAACTGTCTCCTGCAAGTCAAGCACAAGACCATCCAGAGCAAAGGAAAGAGGCATGTGAAAATTAAAGGGGCTTTTTAAAATGGCATAAGAAACACTACTCTTTTCTTGTGTAGAAAAAGCCAGCCTAACAGTAGCAGCTCTGCTGCCAAAATTGCTTGCTACCAAATTAAAAAGAAAAAAACCAGAAATGTTATTAGAAAGTAGAGGACCATTTCCTTAGTATGTTTACTCTAAGTCTTTGAAAGACCTATGATGTCTTCAGTGCTGAGATTGCATTTTCCTTCTGTTTCTGTTCAACATGGAACAGAGAAATACTGTTCCTTAGGACTTAGTATCTCATGCTCTACTTAGAAACCTTGAAAAATCATACAAACATGTTAATGCATCATAATGTATTTTAACACAATTATAATTTGCAACTTAATGAGGGGGCAGAAAGTCAGGCACATCACTTAGAGACATTTATTTCTCATTTGTCAGTATTGCTGTAGATATTAATTAACCTTTTTATCATTCGCTCTTGGCACACATAGCGAAGATGTTATAGTTTTGTTCTACTAATTTGGTTATCTTTACAACAAATTTGGAAGGTAATATTTAGAACTCAAGTTTGACACTAAAATTGCCCAGAGGTCATATATCTCTGGGTGAAGGCTCATTTGTCTGTCACTACCTAATGGACCTCATCCATAAGCTTTCAAGCAAGTATTGGATTGTACTGCTTCACTACAGCTTCCCTTTCTGATACTTTTTTTGTCTAGAGAGTTTCTGTTCTATTCTTTTCTCCTTCAGAATCTCAACTTTAATAAAAATTCCTAGAATTTTATATCAATTGGAAAAATGATTGATTTATTTATGTTGCAATAATTACCTTGATGTGCAACACTATTAGAAACATATCTGATTTTATCTCTCTAGAGACAGTGTCTCCTTGAATGTTTTCATGTCATCTAGAATTTTCTGCATCTAGACAAATGTGGGAAAAAAATCCCTGTTCCATGCCTTCAAGAATATTCAGTGAAAAACAATATTGAGTTAGCTATCTCACCCCCAAAAGACCTAAACATGCATGAAAGAAATAAATTATGTCTGCGTTAGGAAAGACACGCATCTGAGTCCTTGAGTAGCCCACACAGTGAATGATTTGTAGAAGTTTGTGTGAGGCAGTTAATTCTTTTCCCTCTTGTAGAGTTGTGTTCACGGCACCTTGTATAGTACCTGTCCTATGTGTGTGACTAGAATGCCTACAGAACAGATCATGGGAGCTGTCCACATCCATCCTTGACTCTTCTCTGGCACTTGACTATATGCACTCTGCAAAGAGAGCACTGAGGACATCTAAAATTAGAGTGTTTACTGTATAGTGACAACACATCCTCTACAGGGTACTGGGGTTGCCGTGGTATGTTGGAAACAAATTAAGACAGAATTGTGAGCATGCTTTACTCTCATTCAGTAAACATCTGGTTTAGTTTGGGGTTTTGTCAAGGATTATCTTTTTCCTAGCTGTTATTTTATTCTGTTTAGGCTGGTAGAATATTTATTTCTACGGTCTTTAAAGAAATCTGCTCTGATATTGTTCTGAGGAAGTTAAACAATACTGAAAGCCTTAGGTAAGCATGCTTAAAATATATCAGTGTAGGTTCATTTGGGAACAACAACAAGTAAATTGCACCAGTGTGAACTTACTAATGTAGATGAGGTTTGAATTCAGCACAGAAATATTCCTGATAGGGTTTCTAAGGAATGTTTGAGAATGTGACAAGTATGTGTCTACGTCTGACTCTTATTAGGGAATTTTCCCTCACATTTTACACATTGATAATCCAAACCAGTCCAGAGAAGAGCTTTAAATTAAATCCTGTGGTCCATTATGTCATCTGAATATATCTCCTACCTTTTCATATAGGCTGCCTCAAACATTAGTTTTGAGAACTAATGCAAACGAGTAAAAGTTATGTTTTGAGATTGGAGAAAGCTGAAAATATTTTAATGAAAGGCAATCAAGCATTCCCTTATGTCTGATCATATTCTTATCTGTTAGGTCATCGCAAGGATTTTCTTATCACAAGTTGTGGCAATCTCATCCGCTAAGATGGTATTAAATATCTTTGGAGAAGGGTAGAGGCTCAAACCCTGAAGTACTAAATTAGGAAGTGGCCTTGATATTTATTTTTTTGTAACAAAACCTTAAGGAATTGAGGATCTTTATTCTACGTTCCTCCTTCAAAGTCGCTAATTCCATCTTGCTCATTTTACTGGTCCCCAGGCCTTTCTGAAAACATCTGCTTCTCCCATCTTGATAGCTGCAGTGTTTCTAACATGGAATAATAAGCATGCTTCATTGCGGGTGCACAAAAAGGATAGGCGTTTGCCAGAATGAAGCTGCAGATGCAGCTTTAACCCTGCAATCGCCCACTGAACCAAGAATTCCATTTTAAAAAAAAAAATAATCTCCTCATGAAAAATAATTAAATTAGCAGAGACTAAGGACATGAATTGACAGAGCTTAAAAATCTCCGTGATTTTCTTGAATCAAGCTGTAACTTTGGTTTCATCAGAAAAGTTGTCTGATACAGTACATGTTCATACCTGCTATGTCACATCCTGTAGACCACAAAGAGCAAAGCTTGCTCTCATCAGAGTAAAGAACTGAAACATGCAAAGGAAAATGATGTATGTAAAGGATGAAAAGACTATGCTGCTGTGTGCTGGAAAAACAACAAGGGATTTCAGAACTCTGAACATTTTTTTTTTAAATTTTATTTTTGAGGTTAGCATCTCATAAAAAGTGGAATCCCACGCATCAGCTATACATTCTACTCCTTTCATGTATCATCATTTCACTCTTTTAAGAGGAGAAATACTATTTTTAAATCAAATATTCTTCACTCTTGAAGATTTCCATTATAAGAGGTTTGCAGAGGTGATATTGGCTGATTCAAAAGTCAGTAATAACTTCTCAAAGCTACTGACATTTTAATTGTGTAAGTATTTCCACTTTCATTTCACACAATTTTATCATACTGAGACCCCATAGTAATGTCAATTATTTCTTCTTCCAATAAGTTTTCCAATTTTGGGACTCTTCAGTAGTCACATATTGCAAGTTTGCTCAGTGGGTGGTTGGGCACTGGAACAGGCTCCCCAAAGCAGTGGACCCAGCACCAAACCTGACAGATTCAAGGAGTGTTTGGACAATGCACTCAGTCACATGGTGTGGGATGGTCCTGTGCAGGGCCAGGAGTTGGACTGATGATCCTTGAAGGTCCCTTCCAACTCATCATATTCTGTGATTCTGTGAAATATCAGGATGCATACCCTGATTTATGACAATGGCTTTGTACTTTTTTCTTTGTGGACTTAGTGAGAATACTTAGTTTCTGCTTTGTCAATTATTTACATTTTCTGTAAGCTTGGGCTGTGTCTGTTCTTATCCTCACTTTGTACTACAAGTTTTCAAATTTCCAACTCCAAGATATTTTACGAGGAGCAGAGCTGGTTAAGTCCAATTTCATGTGAATGTATTCCACAGGCTTTTTAGCTGTTTCTTAAACTGTTAGTACTTTGTCTCAAATCTTGCCTTCTAGCACCTTGGCTTTTGTCCTTACCTTTTTTTCTCCTCCACGAAAGCTTTTATGTTCCATGTGCCTGGCACCACTGCTGAGCTGAAATGGAACTTTTTTTCTTGTAGAAGGGGCAATATTCTGTCTACTCCTGTGTCTGTTTTCATGAGACTTGTTGGAACGTAATAGCTGTGAGCTCTCTACTTCTGTGCTAAATGTGGTAGAAATTGGACCAATGCTTTAAAATTATTAGGGAAAGTATTAGCAGATCACATAATCTATATCTCACAGAAAGAAAATGAGTTCTTTATGAGGAGAATTATGATCAGGACACAAAGACCAATAGTTCTCAGAATTTTATTTTGGTCATGCTAAAGAAAAATCAAATTGGTAATGATTGAATCTAAAAGTTATCTTTGTGAGTGACATATTCTCTTGTGTTCTGGAAGGTTTGTTTGATTGTGCAATGTACATTCAAACCTCAGCTTATGAGAGCTTTCTGTATAACAGCCCTGTTTTTCAGCATGTCATCCACTGCCCTCAACTTGGATTTGCCTTTGTATTTACCGAGATTGCATTCTTTTCCTTTAGACCATTAATACAGATGGTAAAGAGTAACAGTTATAGTATCAACACCTGGTGCATACCAGCCATAATGATTATAAAACACTTTGAGATCACTAGTTGAGCCAATTTTCCTCATAGCTCCACTCTCCACTTAGTATTATACCAATCTAGACATGGTGATTGATGTACAGTTCTGGTAACTAGGTTTATTTAGCCTGGATACAAGTATTAATATAGAAATCTATGGTTTTGCTGAACTGCGAGACAAAGCTGCTGCTGCAATTGTGTAGCTATATCCTAGAGTATTTCTTCCTGTAGTAAGCTGAGCAACTTTATATGGTATCTTTTCCAATCCAAGTGTGAGAATGTTCTTTTAGGCTCACGGATGATGGAGATGAATTGTTGCAGGTCTGTGAGACCCGTGGTGATTGGCTTGTGTTCCTGCTGCAAAGTTAGCAGGTGATCAGCATAAATTAGTTTTGTCCTGCTGAGAAAGACCACGTGGGATTCATCAGACCTGTAGAGGAATCTGCTTCTCCCTGAGGGTATGAAGCTGTAAGCACAATTCTCTGTGACAAAGCTGGCAGAATCTATCTTTGAAGTAGAATGATTTCCTCTGTGCTTTTTATGACTAGAGTTGGAACGTGATGCTACTTGTGGGGAACCATAGATTATAAGCAAATACCTCTCATGAATTACAGGCACTACTCTTTACCTTGAACACTGTCAAAATGTTTTCCTCGAAAGATGGACAAAACAATTTTTTTTTTAAGTATCCTATCTCAAGAACAAGATCTAACAGGTCCAGCTAAAATACCTACTTATAGTGATATAACAAGTCCTGCAAAAAAACATTTGTATTAAAATGAAACTATAGAAATTGAAGCAAGATTTTTGCTTGCATATGTAAAAATTAAATATTAAATAATCTTTATAGTTCTTTTGGTAACATATACCACATATACTTTACTGTACCAACGTTTATATTCTAAGCTATTATCTATACTGAATTGAAAATATGAATTGGAATTACATATATATTGAGTAACTTCTAATAGTCTTCCTCAGATCAAGTTGGATAGAAAAAGCACAATTTAATGTATATTTTTCATATTTGAAAGAGACCTTATTGCTCTCTACAACTTCCTGAAATGAGATTGTAGTGAGGTGTCAGTTTCTTCCAAAAAACAAGCAATAGGACAAGAGGAAACAGACTCAAATTGTGCCAGGGGAGGTTTAGGTTGGATACTAGGAAAATTTTAACCAAAAATGTTAATCTTTGGAATGGACTGTCTAGGGAAGTGGTTGAGTCACCAACCTTGAAGGTATTTAAAGACAAGACTGTAGATGTACCAGTTAGGGCTGTGGCTTAGCAGTAGACTTGGCAGTGCTGGGTTAACATCAGACTTGGTGCTCTTAGAAGTCTTTACCAACCTAAATGATTCTATGAGTCTGTGACTGAAAGGTGTGACATGAGAAAAATTCCTTTGATACTAAAAGATACCACTTCGTTAGCAAAATAATTGTCATGCAGGTATCCTCATACAAATCCTTAGAGAGACCACCTTTCTACAAGGTCTGTTTTTCCTGTCAGTTTTCATTTTGAAACAATTTCCTTTTTTTTTCTCTCTGACAGAAACTTGATTAGTGGCCTCAAGATGACAAAGCTACACATATGTTCTGAACTGGAAGAAAAAAGTGCTTTTTCTTTTTATCTCTTCAGTGACATTCATTAGTGTAAGCAGCTTTTTGTGTCCTTTGTAAAGTTAATGGATTGCTGCTAAGGAAATCCTTTACTTTGTTAAAATCCACTTCTCAGCACTATTTGTGAGGGAAAGACCTAACACAGTACAGACTTTAAATGGAAGTCAGCATTAGATATTAGATATAAAGCCAAGAACAAAAAGATGAAGAACAAAAGATAAACTATACAAAAGGGTGAGATTTGTTAGGAAGTTAAGCCAGTGAAGGGAAGGAAAAAATAAGCAGATTTTTTAACTTTTAAGAAGAGAAAATGAAGAATGCTCTCAGTGAGTCCTAAGGCAAGTGTTTATTTCATTAGTGCTGCATAAATAATTATATGCTCTTCCTCTATTCCTCATAAATCTTGCTAATATGATATATCCACTGAAATGAGGAAAGTACTGGACAAAAGTAGAATGGTGGTGTGGGTTTCCACACCCACGTGAAGGATGTACTAGATGTACAGGGAATTTTTGCCTCTTATGTCTAAAATCAGTGTAAAAGAATTATCTGAAATAAGAATATGAGAATCCTGTATTTCGTGTTCTTCCATCCATCTAATTTCACTTCTATAATGGTACCTGCTGCTGCTGTTGTTGTTCCTGACCTGTTGCTGTCGACTAGGATTTTCTTGGAGTTCTTTTGTCACCTCAATAATTTCTTCAATTCCCTTTATCTTGAAGCTACCAGATCTGAAAAATGTCTGTGTGGGTACTGTAGGTGTGCACATGGAAGAGAACCTCTGCTTCTTGGAAGGAACCTCATGTGCAATTTATTCAGGGTTACAAATTGTACAGAAGGAACAAAGGCAACCACAGGTTACATACAGGTGTATGCATTTTTAAAAGGTTTTTAAAATTAGATTATTCTCAATATATAATATTCAATGTATAATAAAAACACAGGATGATACAGTGGCTGATAATAAATGAAAAAGGGGAATAGAAGAAAAACCTACAGGGAGAAACAAAATCATAGCAAAATAATATACATGGAGATGCCTGCATAATTACAAGGATTTAAAAATTAGCTGTGTCCAAACCAATTATCAGCCAGACATACTATCAGAGTTGTGGCTACTTCTCTGTTATCTATTATTCAAACATTTTGAGATGAAAATGAGAAAATATACACTCGGTCGCTAGCATAAGTCTGACAGAATATAAAATACCAAAACTGGAAACTTGATATAAAGTTTCAAGAAAGAACAATCGGCTGTACAATGTACTGCATAACTATCAGAATGAGCCACTTGGCTAAAATTGAAAAAGATTAAAGTATTCCTATTTTCTAGCAAAGATAATGGATTTTCTTGTTTCCCTTAGGAATAGGAAGTCAATTTTTCCTATTGGAGATTGAAATGCAAACCCTAGGGACCCCTAGAACTTAAAGGGAAAAGTCATTTTCCTTCTTTTTAGTATTTTTCCCCATCTCACCTCTTTTGTACAGTTCTCATTATTTAAATATACCATATAGAGAAGATAGAATAGTAGCTATGTTTTATTAAAAAAATAAATCATGACAGAAAAGTACTGGTTACATAGAACAATCAGCTGATTTTATGGAAGTTTTAGGTAGTTAACTTGCAGAAGTGAAGGCAGATTTGTTGAAGTTTGTCTCTATTTCACCTCTTCAGCACACAAACCACACTGAATGCTAATATTTAAGAAAGTGTAGGCTAATATTGCAGGGTCCAAAATAAAGATCATTTATTCACTCGGGTTTTCTTCTACCACTTGGACTTTCACTTAATTAAGTTTTAGAACACTCTGCATGATTTCAGTCTCAAGGTATGTTTATCTTGTAATCATGCACCTTTGGGAAAAAGCGTTCATTTGCTCTGGTTTTTGTACTGATGGATTTTAAATCAGTTTTTCCTTCTCAGCAGCAGTAATGAATCTTGTATACTAATCACAGCCTACAAACTGCTGAGTCCTAGTTCCTCTGAACTTGAATTTGAAAGATTGCAATAATATTCTCTGATTCCACGTAACGACAGAATGGTTGGGATTGAAAAGGACACCTGGACATCATCTAGTGTAACGTCCCTGCTAAAGGATGTTCACCCAGAACAGGTTTCATGGGATCACATCCTGGCTGGTTTTGAGTATCTCCAGAGAAGACTCCACAACCTCTTCGAGAAGCCTGTTCTAATGCTCTGTTACCTCACAGTAAAGAAGTTTTTCCTCATATTCAGATGTGACTTTCCGTGTTTCAGTTTTTGCCCATTGCCCCTTGTCCTGTCACTGGGCACCACTGAAATGAGTCCCACCCGATCCTCTTGACACCTGCCTTAAGATATGTCTATGTGCTGTTAAAAGCCTCTCTTAATCTTTTCTTCATGAGACTAGAATGTATTTGTAATCAGGGATTAACTCAGGCATCAGACCTTGGTGAACTTCTAAGAATTTGGTATTCCACAGAGAAACAGCTAGTGTATTATTCCACTAATCCAATCTCAGAGGTCTGAAAACTAGACTGAACAGTTCACAATGAGTTCATCGCTAAAGGTGCAACATCCAAGAGCATGTTCTATCTAATCACACTTAGAATAAATTTCTTTCAGATTGCAAATTTGTGTGTCTGGTAACAGAACCTGCATATAGTGAAGTGGCTCTGCCCCGAGCAAAGTACTTTAAAAGACAAATCTGAACTTGTCTTTCCCACTGAATGCTTTTGAGTCTGTGGCATCCTCCAGAGTCTTTCAGGTTGTGGTGCCTTGGAAAATCATGACACCTTTTCCAAAATAGACCTTCACCATATTTTCCTGCTTGCAATAACACCTGCCCATCACTGAGCTCAACTCTGTTGATGCTACACAAAGTGCTATATACAGGACACCGTGTGACTCATGCTGTTATCTCCCAGAATGCTACAGCAAAAGGCAGGCAAAAAGAGGCAGTTTTGACTGGGAAGGAACTTTAAAAACATGCTTTCAATACTGAGCTGTGAGACCTCTTTTTTTGAGGGATTATCAGTCCCCATATGTTGGAGCTCGTTTCACTGGCATACAAAGACTTATATCCGACTAAATGGAAAGCAGAACAGGCTAACTCTCCCTTACACCGTAAAAGTTCAGGTAAATACATGTCATAGGGTCCATCCATTGTCTCTTTGGAATTTGATGGCATTTGTTTGGATACTAGCAACAAAAATAAGCTCATGCAGTCTGGGAAATGCTTTTAGGCAGAGAACGCAAGTTCTGTCTGTGCTTTCTGCTTGTTTGTGTATATGTTAATTGTACATTTTCCTATCCAAAACCAGCACAGCTAGCTGAGATGGTCTCTCTGATTGAAGGGGGTATGGGGGTCATGGGGCAAGGAGGAGGAAGTCATGCAGAGCAAGAGTTGTGAGCAGTGAATCATAAAGTTACATCAGGCTGTATGCACACGTGCAGGCTGGCCATGCAGGTATCACTGTGTGCTGCTCATTCATGTGTTCATGGTGGCAAGGCAGCAGTGATTCAGGTTGCTCAGGCTGCAGGCTCCCCTAATAACAGAAGCTGAAGACAAGTTTCCCACTAACAAGCAAAAAAGCTCTGTTCTGTCAAGTGTAAGCTGACAACAGGAGATGCAGAGTTTTGTTTATGCACTCCCTGCATGGCCAAAATGTGTTTCTGTTATCCTGTGGCCTTAAGAGCAGGATAATACAAGACTATAGCATAAAAAGGTGAAGATGTCAGACTGGAGAGCACCTCACCAGTATTTCAGTGGAGAGTTATGGTCTTGATGTTCAGAACAGTCAAAGAAAAAAAGTTGCAGAGTAATGCTTCACCACTACCGACAAAGTAAGTTTTGCTTCTCTAGACCTGCACGTCCTGACCCTGACTTGCTGACTCAGATTCCTGGCTTAACCACAAAGCTGTCCCATTGGGATGGACATGCCTGGGGATGTAGGCTCTTGGACAAACCTGACTACTATTAGCAGAGTGGTTCTGCTCCCCCTGTTTATGTACTATGAGACTGCTGCACATCACTCAGTGAGGAATTGGTTCTATACAAATTCTATTCCTATATAAATTGTGTATCTGCTTCCTACAATAATGGCTTTACAGTGGATAGTCCTTGTGTAAAATGTGACTTTTGCCCAGATTCACACTAATGTAATATCTACGCACTATTTCAGCCAGTAGAATACATAGGCAGAGGAAAAGAACCAGTCAAAAGAATAGTGATTTAAATGTAAGAGAGAAAGTGAAGACCTTTATGTCAGGCAAACTTTACTGTAAGAATATTCATTGTCTTGAGACCTCAGGAATTCTCTGCCTACTGCTGTAACCATTTTCTCTCTCAGTCATCTTCCGTATGCTTGGATCAATACTACTCCCTGAGGACAATGCAGTGAATTGACTAACTTTGTTAATGCCAGTCTGACTTTGCCAGCAGATTTCTCATTGGCTAAGGGAAAGTCTGTAGCAATAGTCCATGTGTGTGCTATTTCAATTATATTGGATACACGCCAGTGATATGTAGAAAATAAGAGCCTTAAGAAAGGCTATTTTGCCAAAAGTGTCACAGAAGGTAGACACATGCTGTCGTGCAAATATCATGCAGGTTTTTTCATAAACATCAATGTAGTTTTCACACACTGGAAACATCAAGAATGCTGATACTATTAAACTATGCAATATATCTCTAAGAAGTGCGAACAAATAATCATCCACTGCATGCTAAAAAATGGGAAAATCATAGAAACTATGCCAGGCTCTCTCAGAAGTAAATTAATTTTAACAAAAATAAAAGAGAATTTCAATCAACATCAAAATCACATACCTTCCTGTGAATATAACTGTTAAGATTATTATTGTAATTATTCAAAAGTGTCTGTGTAAATTAATAATTAATAAAAAAGTATATTTACTAAGAAATTAAACACTCAGAGTCCATTTAAACAGAATACCAACTTAGCTTCTTCACCAGTAATGTCATGGACTGACTATAATAAGAAACTAAAGAGAAACTTAATTTTATCTCTAGCATTTCTCATTTTCTTTAATTTACAAGTTTATTGGGCAAATAGTTTGAGAAGGAATATTTTTCTGGACTAAAATGGCACATACTGATGGCTCACTGATTCAGCAATAGGAGTTTCTTTTACTAAATTGTTGTTGTCTATATATGAATCTTTCTAACTTTTGGAGATGTTATAATCTCTAAAAGTTCACAGTGCTTTTCTTTTTACAGGTAGGCCAAGTGACTTGCTCAGTGCAATCCAGGAAGTATGCAGAAAAGTCTTGCAACCTCTCATGTTTTAATCGCTACATAATTTTGTTTTGAGGGTGTTAAATTATTTTATTTAATATATTGATGCAGACCCACTCGAGTCAGTAAGACTGTGTGTTGCATGTGTATTAGGGGTTCCTAATCTCTCTAGCCATTGTGAAGTCTAACTGATAAATAATTCTTCTAAGTAATGTAGAATTAAAACTTTTAAGGGCTTTTCCTACTGTTTCATGTGCTGTGCTGCAGATATTATTTGTCCTTGTCTCTCTTAAGTGTTATGGTAGCAACAAAATACATGAAAACATTATGAAACACTATAGCAGGTTCTTTTTTTCTTTCTGCCTCTATGGTACAGTTACCATTAATTTTTGAAAATGGTTAAAGAATATCAAGCACTTTATTGCAAATATTTGAGTATAATATATAGAACATGAGTAAATATGAATTGGACAGTGTCGTCCTGACATCTATCTGTTATCACTTTAAATTTTATGGCAAGTTGTCTGTGAAGCACCAAATTATGCACACAAACAAATGTGCAAAAATAATTAAACCTTCGGGTGAAACAAGTCAGTTCTATTCTCAAGAGAGAGAGAAATAAGAGAGCATAAGATGTGGTGTCCTACCTCAATCCTGAGCTGCAGCTAAACTGGTACAAGGATAAGATTATAAAAAAAGACAGAAATTCAGACTCTCTCTCTGGAGGGAGACACTCCACTTAATCAGGATGCATATTAGTATGAAAGCCATTTAGCTGAGAGATCTTTCAGGGGAACTGATTTAAACCTAATAATACTGACAGTAATGGTGATTTAATGTCACACGTTACTGCTTGGTAGGTTGTCTAGGGGCATGATAGTAAACATTACACCTTTTGGCAGTCTCATGTATGTTCTCACCTTCTTGCCAATTTTTTAGCTCTGAAGCCTTCCTTTGAAAGCATACGCTACGGGTAGGGTTTATGTTCCAGCTGCTGAGCTTGCAACCAGAAAACCAGCTTTTATCAGTATGTGTAGTCAGGCCAAGTATGAAAGTTTTAAAAAAAGATGAATCAAACAATACATTAGAGCAACACTTACTTGGTATTTCCTACACATGATTAATATGCAAACTTAAAGATATTTTAATTTTTTTTCTGAAAATATTGAGTATGTTTTCCATTTGTCAGCAATGGTAGTAGAATTTGCCAGAGCACTGGTAAATGCACACATCACTGACATGCATTATTAATAACAGAAATGTTCTTGGCACTGAGCAGGCTTAAGTTCCATGCCAGCTGCTGAACATGTTTCAACACACTTTTATTTCACAGCTGCCTTCCTTACTCTCCAGAGGCAAAGAACAAGCTATGTCTCTCTTCAAGTGTGTACTCTTGCCTACTCTGCTGGCATGTTTATGTCCTGATACTGCCCAGATGATCAGCTATCCAAGCTTTGAGACTGAGTACTTGTCCGGGTACACCCTGTATATACCTCCCAGGTCATGCAGGACTCTGTGTGCAGAAACACATCCAATGGGTTTGCTAGCTCAAAAAATGCCCTCCTGTACTGTGACCGCCCCTACACACACTGTTCAGGTGTAGCTTTGCAGATGGATCCCAGTTATCAGGTGGGAGACTCCAGAACCCATTTTATCAATTGTCTTGGGGTGACTCTATCATGTGTATCCCCTATCACGGCTCTATGCCGAAAAATTAATTTTCTGCCTTTAAACTGAGCTTGAGAGGGGAGGAAAAAAAAAAACCAAATGAACTTTTCATAGCAAGTTCCCAAGGACACAGAGACAGAGACGGCTCTGCGTTCTCCAGTGGTGGTGGCACGGGGAGAGCACCCTGCCTGTCTCTTTGGCCAGTTTTTTGGGTTTTTTTTCCTCCTTCCTATTTTTTCCTTCGGCGTGTTTCCTAGGACTTTGGTGAGGGTTTTTTTTTCTTTTTTTTCCTCTTCTGGACTGTTTCAGCAACATGAGAACACATCAGGAGAACTTCTCTTCAGGCCCGGAGGGGGCCTAAGGCCACCAACGCCAGCTCCGAGAAGGAGGGACCACGCCTACAAGAGGACTCGAATTTATTCTTCCCAGGTTTTCTCATTATAGTGAGTGGTTTTGCTATTTAGTATTGTTGTCCTTTTCCTGTGTGTTTGTTAATAAATAGGTTTTATCCTTTCACTTTCCTTCGAGGCATTTTTTTTCCCGAACCTGGTGGGGGGAAGGGTGCTCGTGACCTGACTTTCTCCCAGAGGATACATAGTGCTAGATTTTGGCCAAAACTGGCACACAATGTATAAACTCCTCACCATTGGAGTGTCCCTAGCTTCTCAGCCAGTCATAGTACAACTTTCTTGCTACTGTTAAAAGGGAATTGGAATTGAAGAGTGTAAGAGCAGGTTACAGAGCTCTCCAATTCAGAAATTTCTAGAGAATGAAAATGCTTCAGAATGGATGCAATAATTAATATCAATGTGGAATGATTCCAAGGTGTTCATTAAAATTGGCTAATTCTGATTCACTTTCAACTTGTTCACCATCACAGGCCATGAAAAAGGGCAAAACAGTGGTGAATGAGTCTTTTGTTGTATAGCTTTGTTGGTTGACTGAATCTTGGGATGTGAAATGATTTAAATCTGATACCATTATATTTCAAAGTATTATTTTTCTTTAATGAATATTAAATGTGTATTTAATAATCTATTGTTATAATCTCTGCCTTTTATCATTTGAGAAGTATCAACTCACAGTAGTGTCTGTCATTCTCAAACAGGCTAGAGGTGGCTGCAAAAAAGGAAAATAATTGAATGCCAGAACAGTGAATGTATATATGGAATATAAAATGCTCCATCCCATTTCAGGAAATGCTGTTCTTTACCTCATTGTTGGGCTGATTTTTTGTGATCCGGCTATATTTTGTTTCTCAATAAAAAGAAGACACAAGAGGAAAATGGGGTAAGAAAAATTAATGAACTTAAAAAATGCCAGAAACTGAAAGATAACCCAGTTTACATACAGATAGGTAATTAACATGTCAACTATAGTATTTGTGATGTGAAATCTGAAGTATTCTTCAAAGGTTACAAATATATATTTTTCTTCAGTACTTACTATAATGATTTGATTTTGCCATTAATATAGGTGCTCTTACAGCAAAATATGCTGGAAGCTAGATATCTGCTTTTGAGGCAATTTGCATAGGGAATATTTTTTATAAAAATATTACTAGTTGAACAATTCATCTCACAGGTATATTTAAAGGCTGGAACGTGGGTCTTAAACAAAGCAGGGAAGTCATTGTGTCTCACTATCCATCTGTAATCTATGGATAAAGATGTTTATCTGTTTAGTAATATGTGTACAGATCTACTAAAGAGAAGGTCACTATATATCTGAGTACATGTAGTTCTCATAAAGGGGTGTAAAACAATTATTTGCTGAGATGTCAGACAACTGTTCTCACAGTGGAAAAATATTTCACAAACATTGAATAAAATGACCACTTCTTGTTTTATAATTTTTATTTCCTTTTAAAACCAGCCTATTTCCATATGACAGGGTTTTTTTTATGTTCTCCCAGTTGCACACATTTTTGCATTTTCTGAAATTCTTGACATCTTTAAGGTGACTGAGTTCAAAGCAATTATCCTTATGTTAATTAGGGTTAGCAAAATATTCAGAAATTTCTAAGAAATTTTTGAAAGTATTTTCCAAAATTTGACCACGAATATTCTCTGAAAATGCAGTGCCTGCCATGAATGAAGTGTTGTTACACTTCTTTAATTTTCCAGTGTCAGGATTGTGCTGAGAGCCCGATGTTGCCGTTTGTATTTGGTAAGCATGCAGTTCCACAGAAGTGTCTGCTGTTGGTATGTGGAAAACACAGAGCTGTGTGACTGCAGGCCATACCTAGAGGAAGGCTATGGGATCACACTGTCACATCAAGCACACTAGGACTGTTTCATCATGGGATACATATTCTGTAGTCATACACACTTGTGAAAAGAGTGAATGAAACTCCATCATTGTGTTGCAACAGGTTGTTGCAATGAGCACACAAGTGTCACACACCTCAGCAAACCTGTGGAGACTAGAACATCTAAATTTAAAACTTTTTCTGTTTTTTTCTGTAAAGAACTACTAGAAAAAAAAACTGTCTGGAGTGCAACAGAACCAGTTTTATACATCCTATAAGCCCCATTAAGTGTTCTGGCATCTTATACAATATTTATTTAGAAAAAAATTATTCTTGCACAATGTTTATGAAAGGAAAAGTTGTTCGGATTTTAACTTGAGACAGCATGCTTGTTTATGACAATGATGCTTCAAAAAATGGAGTAGATCTTAACACACTTTTTCACATGTTCAACTGGAATTACCAGTAATATTCTATCAGTGTCATTATTGCAATTAGAATGCTAGTCTAACATTCAATGACTTCAAGGGTTTAACTCAGGTACTGGCCATATTGTCAGCATTTAAAAACAGTAAATACCTACCTATAAATATTTATCCATTTGAAGTTTGCTAAATCATGTGTAACAAAGTAAAATACATATTTTTAAATAGTTTGCAAGACCTCAAAACCCTGTTGCTATTGTTTTCTTTAACACAAATGACAAATGTATATGCAATTTTGTGATTTTTTTTTAGGGCTGTTTGCCCTAATCAATCAATTAAATATTTTTACAGTAAGATTCAAAAGGCAGTGAGTATGCAACAGAATGCAACAGACATCATTCAATTTACACTGTTCTTTAGTGGGTGTGGAAATATTTGGCATAAGTAGAAATTGAGTAGGAAGTGATCTAGAAAGCTTGAACAGGAAAACCCAATTGAACAAAAGGTAGAAGAGTAGGTATCTATTTACTCTGTTGATACATTGGCTAGAGAAACAAAACCATCTAATATACATAATGAGAGGTTTTAATGGACGAAATTAATTGCACTTCTTCATAGGTGTAAGCATGAGAAATGTCAGATGATTTTAAAGAGTTCCCTAACTCTAGAATGCTAGTACAGAAATTAAGGAGAAGGACAACAAAAATGACACAAAGGTGGGAGGAAAAGATATATGACTAAATAAGATTTGCATATATTAATAAAATTTAAAAATGCAATGAACAAAAGCCTGGGAGCTAGAGATGGCAAGCGGCTGGGGGTATAGCTCCTGTAGAAGTTACCTACTGAAGGGATCAGCAGGGTTTTTGGCATGTGGACAGGTCAGTGGTGTTATGCTTTGAGTGTGTAAAGTGCAGTAAAGAGGAAGAGTACTGTGGAAGATCTTGTCCAAAGTGTCTCAGACAATGTCCAAGAACAAGTACACATTTTTTATTTTAAATTATCTGTCCCCATCTGTAACAAGGGCATAATAAATACCAAACTTTCATCTCACAGGGATATTGTGAAAATGTTTCATACCTGTGAAACACTTAAATACAGTGTAATGATTAGTTCTGTACAAAACACAGCTGTAAATAAATATTTCTGAGTTCATAAAGAGGTTGAAAATTGTGCAATAAATACAGTATAGAACAACAAAATGCACAAGACCAAAACAAAATCTTGAACAGCTGTTCTCTAACTAACCATTATCCTTCCAGTGCACAAAACTGAACACAGGGGAACAGATCATTGCAATCATATAATTAAGACTGAATCAAGATGCATATCTAATAAGCCTCTGAATTAAGAATATATAAAAGCCTAAATCTTGCATTTCTTCCCCTCTGTGTGGTGAATGCTACAGCATGATCAGTGTGTGTACCATTTCCTAAGCCTTTTTGTGAAAACTCTCACTGAGAAAACAGCTTTCATTTTGTAACATTGCATTGATATGTAACAGGATACTAACTAGCAATGCCATAGTCTTTGGCTCCATGCAGAATGTTTGTACTTGGCCTAATAAGGAACCCAATAACAAGTGTTTAGCTTTTATGGAGGCCAGAACAAGAGCAGGACCAAAAGCAATGCTTTGCTGGCAGGTTTCACAGAATTTGATCAGAAGAAGAGCAGGGTTTGGAGTAGGGCATTTTCTGGACAGAACTATCCCCTGCTAGACACAAATGCTTCTTCTGTATCTCTTCAAGTATGATCCCATTTTGTCCTAGGGGCTGGGAAAGGTTGCTAGAAACCCAAATGTGAGGGGTACATGTCCTCCCCTTGGATTTTCTGCCAGCCAAGCAGGGCTGAGGCCAAACCCAGGGCCACAGGAATGTCCACTGCCCAGATCAGGAAGACCCTAAAAAAGCCCTACCCAACAAATCCTTAACTCACTCCTGTAGTTGCTGAAGAATAGGCAGTACTGGATATTTAGAAAGAGTACAACAAAAGAGCTTATTAAGGTGATCCTTCTTATTTTTTGTATTTCTGTCAGTCAGCTCCTCAGGAATTCCCTGAGCTGGAGAAAGCATGTTTTACAGAGAAATAATGTCCCCATGAAACACCCCTGTCCTTCCTTGTCCTTCAAATCCATATCCATATCCAAACCTAATTTGTATTTCTCTGCTTCTTTCCTCTCTAATACTGCATTTCTTCTGCTTCAGCCTCCAAAGTTATCCTCAAAAACACAGGAAAGATGGATGCCTGCTCTCAGATAAGCATCCCAGAACCACCATAAACTGTAGCACCAGCTCACAATGACATTAAATATAAGTAAACTCAGGCTCTGAGTTGAAGTAGGCCCAAGACTGAGAGGAAAATTTAAGTTTATAACTTCAAAAGTCCTTTATTATGTTTACTGGGGTTATGCTTTTTAATGCAAACAGATGTCAATAGAGTTTTCCCCACAAAAAAATTCAAAAAAATTCATAAAAACAAAAAAATTCTTCAGATTTCCTTTAGTATTGTTCTTTAAAATAACTAAACAATTCACAATAATAGCAAAAAAAAAAAAAAAAAGAAAATCAGCCTGTCAAGAGGTACTCCCAAACAATTAAGATTTTCTAGGCTTTATAGAAAATGTTATTCAGCCTTTCTGACATAGTGATGAGGAGCAACAAATCTTGAGGTGAAAGATGCACTCTGAGGAAACAGAGTCCTTGGGATAAGTCCCTGATGAAGGCTGCAGCATGTTTTGAGTATTTTCATCACATGAGCCCTAGTGTTTATGCATGTCTTTTGTATGGCAAATCCAGCTTAAATGGCCTAAAGTGTGAGTCAAATGCATGTTTTTCTGAATTTCCAGGTCTATTTACAATCAAGGTAAATTAAACCTAAGATGGGCTATTCTGGGATGGTCACTAAAACTTAAAAAAAACCAATGTCTTTCAGGTCTGATTAAAAGAATAAACCTTTAATTAATGATAGACAACTGTGAGGATATATCCTGTATTATAGTGAGTGCACATTTTTCTATGAAAGACATTTGAATTGCTAGAAAAACAACAAGAAGACAGTGCTCATGCAAGATTTACTTCTGTTCACTATCCGACACAAATCAGATGTCACGCTTTTGCCTCTCAGGAATACCACAATTAGCAGACATATGAGCAGTAAAAGAAAGGCCATCCTACAAAGGTGAAAGAAAAAGATATAACCTGCATAATGTCTTCTCTGGAGACTTAGTAGCAATTTAGTAGCCTAAACAATCAAGAGTGATATAGAGCAGAAATGACTAAATCAAAGTTATCCTGACTTTAAAAAGAATTTATAGTTTAGAGTTTGAATTGTATAATTGGGTATTGTTGGAACCTTGCAAGTAAAGTTTTTATCTTTTTATTGAAAACTCCAGGGAAAATGCATTATTGAAAGAAACCAATGTTTTCTATGACCTAATTAAAAATCATAAATATTAAAGAAATGGAACTGACAAGTTTTTATAAAAGAACTGAACAAATAGCAAAAATAATGTAACAGTATAAAGAATTACTGTTGAGCTAATCTTACATTAAAAACCTGTCAGGAAGATGATAACTGGCCCAGATTTGCATAAACTATTTTAACATGCAAATACATTGTGCATATGTTATTTTTAAATGGAAGTCTCAACATTTTTCTGTTTTTTAAAACTTCTTTATTTTTACAGAAAGTGCTTTACTTCTGTCTCCCACTTCTTTAATATTATGCTTTATCTGATTTCCCAGGAATCTTCTTTGGTGCTTTACTCCAAATGAAAAGAAAACCAGCCAACAAACCAAAAATGTTAGTTTCATATTCACAGCTGCTTAAAAAAATATTTTCCTGATACAACGTTTTAGGGTACATAAGAGCTCATCTGTGTTTGTGTGAGAGCACCTGTGTGTCTCTAAGGCTGAGAGCAGAGGGGCTCAGGTGTGGGACCAGGGAAGTCCCTGGCAGGTCTAGGTGAGTGTTTATGTGTGTCTGGCTGTGTACAAGCATCCATAACAGCAAGCAGAGCAGGACTTCTTATGCCCAGGGCCAGCACAGCTGGGGAGACTGGGGTCCAGGATCCAGGAACTGGACAGACTCAGAAAGTCCAGCTGCTGGAGAGATCCTCCTTGTACATATGCATATAAATATATTTCCACAGTGAACTTTCTTCCTGTTTAGACAGAGAGGAGAGCAGAATGAGACCATTGCTTATATCTGTGCTCATGCAAGCCTTGCTGTTAGTTGAACCTGGAGACATGGAGCTGCAGCAGCCTCACCTCTCTCATGTCTTGGATTGAGGCATGATTTATCTTCCTTGAAGATGACGATTCTTCAATCTCCCTTTTTGGTCAAACACAGTTTAAAAGCAAACCACTTGTGATGATGTGTGATATTTACATTGGCAAATATCTTCCATTTTTCCTTCTCTACCCACAGTCATATTGTATCAAAAATACAAGGAAAATATAGGAACTAGATGTTAAAAATGCACAGCAGTTTTGTCCTGCTTTACGTACTCCTCTTTTGTATTGAATGTATTTTTTTCTAGATTCCTGGTTGAGGCAGTGGCCTCATCTGTGTTTGTTTAAAGAAAGTGTGCTTCACTGGGCTTTAATTTACATTTTTGCTTAAGTGGGTTCGCCATAGAAAAAGTGATAAAAGCCTTTGCTATTTATCTGCCCAAGGTAGTAAGCTCTTCATCTCAAATGAAATTATGACTCTTCTTCTGCTATAGTGTTCTTCACAGAAACAGTGGTGACTTTTGTACAAGAGTTCTGACTAGAGACTGCTTCTCTACTCTTCTACAACTTGTTCCATGCTTGATCAGTAGCAGTATTTCCACTACTCCTAGTTTTGAAGCTAAAAGGTTCCGTTCATAAAAAGTTCTGTTTGAAAAGAATCAATGCTACCATTAATCACTTCCCTATCCACAGCTTCCATATGATGATGACACAGTTCTGTATTCAGGTTTTCAAATCATGTGTGTGCTAAAAGGTAAGAAGCCTTTGTGAGAGTTTTAGCTCTGGTATTGGCACACCTGAGGATGTAACTTGACAGTGGCCACTGCTGTTCTTGGTGCTCTTCACTTTACAAAGAGAAAGAGGAGAAATGGAGAAGTATTAATTAAAATGCAACATTCAGTGAGGTAAAGTGCCTATTTTTGGTTGGGCTAAGTTGTAATCACAAAATTAATTAGGTTGGAAAAAACCTTTGAGATCATCAATTCCAACCTGTAATCTAACACCACCACATGGCACTGAGTGCCACATCCAGTCTTATTTTAAACACCTCCATGGCCGGGGACTCCACCACCTCCCTGGGCAGCCAATTCCAGTGCCCAAACACTCCTACTGTGAAGATTTTTTTTCCTAACCTCCAGCCTAACCGCGTCCTGGGTGCAGCCTAAATCTGTGTCCTCTTGTCCTGTCACTGGTTACCTGTGAGAAGAGACCAACCCTCACCTGGGCTACATCCTCCTTTCAGGTTGTTTTAGAGAGTGATAAGGTCTCCCCTGACCCTCCTTTCTGTGATAAGGTCCCTGACCCTGACCCAGCCTAAGCAAACCCAGCTCCCTCAGCCGTTCTTCATAGAGCCTCTGTTTCAGACCCTTCACCAGCCTTGTTGGTGTTCTCTGGACTTGTTTGAGCATCTCAACGTCCTTCCTAAACTGAGAAGCCCAGAACTGGACACAGTGATATTGATCTACTTGGTGTTTGTTTAACCTGTTTGGGAATACAGAACTACAGTATTGCATTATTTGTGCAAGTAATCCATCAGTTTGGGTGCGTGACCATCTTTGCAGATCTTTCCAATACTTTCTAAATCACACTAGCTAGTGGTGAAGAATAAGCAACAGATTGTTCCACATGCCCAAAAGGGAAATGATAAAGACTGAAAATCCAGGCAAATTTGTTTCTTTTGGTACAATAAAAATTTTGAAACAGTTCCCATGGAAAAAGGAAAATATGCATTCTGAAAAGACTTCCAAGGTCTGAGCTTTCAAAATAAACTAGAAGATGCTTAAGTGTTCTTCTGAATGTCCATAAGAACTATGAACTAAGAACTATGGACTTTCAGAGGATTTTAATCTTCTGCAGATGGGTGGAATACAAGAGAGTTCATTGGTCTCTCAAATGAAACATACATGTTGGATTCTAAAAAAATTTCCCTTGCTTTGATAACTGGAAAAAATTGAATAATGCAGTTCGTTATTTCAAGTAGCATTCAACAATGTCAGAAATGTCAGAAAACATTAACAAATTATCTTGGTACAACTATCTTAAAAAGTACCCTAAAACTATCAGCTTTTCTGTGTTGTCATTTTAGTCACCTATAATTAGTTGTTTGGTAAACTACTCAGCTACAAATTATTAAAGTATACTTTATAAAATATTAAAGAGATGGTGATAGTAGCTCTTAGCAATAATAGTGGGGTTAACAAAAAAAAAAATAAAAAGCCAAACAGCTAGGGTACTACCACTTTCTGGAAATGGACATAAATCTTTGGATCAATTGGTGGAAAGAAGCAGACAGGCCAGTCCATTTGACTTGATAATTGTCCAACTGTCCTTCTTAAGTAGAGATTATAGGTGAGACAGACTTGCCAGTCATTTTTATCTACATCAGGAAAAGGAAACAGTAATATTACCTCAGCAAAGACCATAATTAACAAAGAGAGGCAGGCCCTTCTGATCAGCAGATATCTAGCAAAAGCAGAGGGACAGCTGGGAAGATGAATATGGCTGCCTTCTGTTGGCTGAATGAGGGGGTTTAAGGCCTTTCTTCCTATTGTTTCACTGCATTTTTTAAAATATTCAACACGAGACAAAAATCCCATTTGAAAAACTGCATCAATGCACAGCATAGTGTCCTTTCGAGTTGTCATATTTGTAGTCATGTGACTTTCTTTAATTTGCAAGAAGATATCTGAGAAATAAACCTTCACTACTACTTATCTTCTAGTAAATAAAAAAATAATAAAAAGTACTAAACTATTTTTGAAAAGACCTACTGTGGTCCCTTACAGTCATTTCCTTTCTGAAAACACTAGAAGTTCTACTTCTTTTTCCAAATAATCTTGGGCATATTCTGAGCCCCAGCAGAGTTGGGCCAGCAATCAGGAATAGTGTTTGATATTTCGTCTGAATTGAGAGATCCATCAAGGCTCTTGCATCGAAAGAATATTACCTTGCCAGAGGCTCAATCATTAATGTCCAGACAGATTTTGGGTGGTTTGTATTACTGGTTGGCAAACTTTTGATATTACAGTGAGAAAAGTAACCAGAGAGTATATTCTTTAGAATTATCTCATTCTGTCAGTACAGATAGTTTGTAATTAATGCTGGATCACTTTTCAGGAGCCTGGCAAGCAACATGGCAAACTAGCATACTAGTATATGAATACCAAAGTAAATGTAATTGAAGAAATCTATATATTATGTGTTTCTGTGATTCTTCATCCATGTTTATGAATAAGGAGATGAGAGAAAGGTGTTCCCCAAATATTGAAAAATCTTGCTCTAGATCATATCAGATCAACCATCTAATTTTGATTTCTCGTGTAAGTTTTTTTAATTAGTGAATTATAACCTCAAATTCTGCTATTCCATACGAAACACTAAATTAAATCTCAGTTGTATTAGTAACAAATAGGGATAGTTACACTGTAGTCATTGGATTGCTTCAAACTGCTCAGTCTAGAGTACAGAAAATGAGGCAATAATTTTTCAGCACTAGTGATTTCAAAAAAGGTGTTTAGCTGTCAAAAATATTTCAGAAAGTGTCTCTTCATGAAATCAATAAAAACTTAAAATAGAATTAAACATATTACATGAAGAAAATGTATTCATATTGCTGAGAACACATTTGAAGCCATGTTATATTGAAGACATATAAGTATGGACTAGATCTGGTGACTGTCATTTGGATTAAATATAACTTAAATTCCACTGCATCCTGTGAAGAGACAACCTCTACAACAATAAGTATTGTCTTATTTTACCCATTCTGAAACAAGAGAAAAGCAGAGGGATCACTCCTCTACTGTTTTCTAGGGCAAACAGCCATGTTCTCTTTCTTGCTGAATATAATTTGGGATTTACAAAATGTAAAGTCTGGTGCACTAAACCAGATCATTTCCCCATTAGTCTACTCCCTACAGAGGATATTAGCGAGAGAAGCACCAGCCTCACTCATCCCCAGAAATTCTCAGAAAAAAGTGTGTTGAACAAAGTTCTGCACTGAAAGAGGTAGTGAAGAACAATTAGATTCATACACCAGCTGGATACTTGTCTATGTAAAATGAATTGTGGAGTACAGTATTTGTTCAACTCAGCTCTTAACCACTGCTACTACCATGAGGAATATTCCAACAAAAAAAGTTTTACACTGACAGCATTAACTTGAACAGTAGTACTTAAAGTGTGTTAAAAGCATGCCAACAATTAGAAAGATACATTTATACTAGGTTCAACCATTTCAGAAGAAAGGAATTATTTTCAGAAAAAGAAAATCAAATTACTTTTCTTTGCAAGGTGAAGCTGATTTACACTTGATCTTTACTCTAAGGCATTTCAGGCAGCATATTAGGATAGCAAATACCAGTGGATGATATTCAAAATTGTCAACATCCATTTTCAGAGTTCTACACTGGGCATTTCAGGAAGAATTATTTGAAGACAGAATCACATTCTCAGGAAATAATATACTTTCAGGCAAATTACAAGCAAGCCCCTTGACAGGTTCATTATAAGCCTTTTTGTACCTCAGATTTATTAAACTCTTTTAACTCATACTGTGAAAATTATATGAGAAAAAGGAAGAAAAAAAATAAGTCTCAGAGAATTCTATTACTGATCTGACAAACAAGTGAGTCAGTTTTTAGAAATAGATCTTGATCTGGGTGTCTTGGCCTCCAGTAAAGGAGCTTCTATCTATTTCTTCACAGGAGTTAGAGCTGAATCTTTTTTCTTCTGCTAAAGAGATGAAAGACAAAAATGTGTCATGATTTCTGTGTAATGAAAAGTGTTTTTTAAAAAAATTGAACTAACAGGGCATTGAGAATTTTGGACATGTTACTTGTCAGACCTCCAACATTGCAAAGACTTATGGAAAGTGATGCTTTTTTCTTTTTCTGTTATCTGTTACTGCTGGGTGGCTTATGGTATTCCTATGGTATTTTAGATTTCTTTTGTAAAGTCCTGGTACATTATTCAGAACAGTCCAAGTTTAACTCAGGGTAATACAAGTCAGTATCTTCAGCTAAGGCCAAACTGAATTCAGAATCTATATAAAACAGGTCATCTAGATTATCATATATTGATACTGTGTTGGAATTTATAAAGGAGGATGTCTATAGCTCCAACATCTCCTTTCTTCTTATTATTCTCCTTCCTTGCCCAGTAGATCACCAGTGATTATCAATGAGGTTGTAGAAACTACTCATGTCTTCCACTGGCACATAAAACACATATTTTATAAAGTTAATTTTGATCTAAAAACCCAAATAACAGCTACTGTTACAGAAAAGGGCAAAGCATGGATGTCAATTCCTCATGTAGCATGGCAGTATCTTTACTTTCAGTAAGACTGTGAAATTCTATCAGATGTCTGAATTTTCAAAAATGTCATGGCTCAACTGAAGAAAATAGTATCTCACTTATTTGAATAATTATTTTATATTTATTATATCTTTGGGTTGTTTTGGGGGAGTTGCATTCACAAACATGCGTGTATATATATATATATATGTATATATGTATGCATATGATGTGAGCAGGGCAGGGTGTCTTACTGGTACTCAATTTGTTTTGTCTCATTAAATATTTTTGCGGGCAAATATTATATGTTTAATCTAAACTATTAGAAGGGAACATTTACAGTATAGCTGGAGGAAGGATTTTCAATTACATCTTCATAAATAAATCTTACAGGAAACAAATATGATTACAAACACACAGATTGATATCTGGGGTGATGTATATTTATGTACAGAGTTTTTGATATTGATTGAGAGGCTAAAAGAAGAAATCTACTAAGAAAAATATTAATGACAAAGATTCAGAACACAGATCTGTGTAATGTAATACAACTTAAAGCATAGAAAAGAAATTAAAATCCTGGACTTTTTAGTGCCTGGGAAAAGGGAATTTGTTACCTATTTTCTATATATCAGCACAAAGCACTAATATGTATGGGTTTTTTCTCACTTTTTTTAATGCAAGTGGGGAACGAAGTCCTTTTGTGGATGAGGGTAATATTTGAAATTTAAACTCTGGAGAATAGAGTAACTGTATACTGCTATATTCCTTATTTAAATCATTAATTTTAATAAACTGATTTCTGATCATTATTTGATCTGTGGTAATCCTAAAATATCCTTATCAGGACTTTAGGAATGAGTTTTCCAGTGTACTAGGAAATATGTATAGAAAAAGTTTCTGAGATGGGCAAAAAATCACTTAAGAGCAATATTAATTTTTAAATGAATATCACAGAATAACATAGTTTAATGAAGTAAATATGCAAGCTAAGTGGGGGGGGGGGGGCTTTTTAAATCAATGGAGCATTTACTACCATATTTTGGAGGTGTGACATGAGATGAATTTTAAGGCAGAACTGACAGAGTTGTTGCTTTGTAATATTTATTTTGCACTCCTGAATTTCAATAGTATCAGTGAGAAACATTTGAAGATACTTGATACATTAGTAGAAAGGGCAAGCAGAATTTCACAGATCCATTTTTTTCAAAAAAAATATCCTGCATATGCATTTCAAGAAATGTCACAGAAAGTTTATATGTACATACAAGGCTGCAATATTTGAAATATTTTAGATTTTAGTCCAGGTGTTAGTACAAGTCCAAAGAGAGACAACAATATGTGTTTTCATTTACACGTGACTTGTGTTAACTGTATCTGCATAATCCGTAGAAATAAATTATTAATTTGAACGTATAAGATCCTTTTTGCTCTTCCCCGAAGTCTGGTATATTCATTTAGTAGTCTTCAAGGTAAATATTCTACTTTTCTTTACCAAAAAAATGGCTTAATATTTTACTGCTTGTTGATAAGATGCTTGATTTTGCGGAGGTGCTTTTCTGAGCTTTTGAATCTGCTGACATTATCCAGAAAGACCAAGTCAATACTATCCCCTGCATCCTCTCTTGCTGATCATAAAGGATATAAAATGCAGTAACCTGCTATTGTAGTATTTTATCATGAGACTGAAATGTTGTCATCTTCAGAAAGAAATACAGATAGAAAGAAAATAGTAACTCACCTTTTTTTTTAAAGCCTAAATTCACATGAGAATATCTCCAAAAAATAATACTGCAAAACTTCCAAGAATTTGACTCTCATAGATATGTGATACAGCCCAATTTATATTCATCATCTCCTTACATTGAAGCATAGGAATTAAACAGAGGAGAAATCATATGCATGATTCTTAGTGGTTTTCTTGGTAAACCTTAGCTCTTCTGCATATTCTCAGCTTTCCCACAGGACAGAAGAAGACTGAAGAAACAATCAGATAAACTAAATAGGAAGTTTTGCTTTCTCCTTAACAATTTCTGCATTTTTATCAGATATCAGAGTATTTGCAAAATCCAAATTTTAGTTTGAGTTTTGTTTTGCTTTCAGTTTGAGTTGCTGTCAGAATATCTTAAATTTACTATTTGAATAGTACAGAAAGAAATTTATGAGGAAAATTTTTCTTAAAAAATCTGACAAATTATTAGCTGAACTATGCCTACTAGAATTCTTACTAGGTGATTTGTATTTAAAAACAAAATACAGGTTTCTGGCATACAACATTTCTGACAGTGTTCTTTTTTCTTTCTAAAGCAGTGATAATAAAATTTTATTAACTGTATTTGCCACAAAACTATAAATCTCATTTGGCTTATGTGTTGGATTTCTGCACATAACTGTATTAATTTAAATTTAAGCAGCTCTGTGTTTATTTATTTATGTATATGCTTTCAAAAAATAAATTATACTCTTCAATGACCTACAAATGCAGCATCCAGATCTATGTCTCTGGCAGGACTACTCTTAGAAAAAGAGAAGCAAAACTATAGTTAAATCAGGTAAATTTATCTTGGCACAACATTGTGCAAGTTCATAAACCTAGGTGACTATGATCTGTAAGCAGTCAATTTCTCTTGACATTGAGAAAAAAACACAAGAGAAAAAGTACAAACAGAAAAAAAAAGCCGTCATAACTATAGCATTGACTGTGTTATTTTCAGGGTTATAGGAAGATCAAGATTTAAATTCCTATTCTGAACCCGTGGGTCACAAATCATAAGGGAGGGCTCACAGTTAGAGACTGGGGACCTCCTTATCCCTACAGCTGCCTGCAGAAGAAAACACAGAGTTGCTGCTTTGATTGCACACCTCAAAGAGGAAAGGGAAAAGCAAACAGGAGTGAAAAGAAGCTGTGCTGACAAAGCGGTGAAAAAGGTGGTGAGAAGAAACTCCAGACTCCAGAAAGAAGCCTTTTTTTAGTGATCACATTTAAACATAAAGGCTAACTTGTTTCACAAGCAGTAGAGGGGAAGGTGGGTCGGGCAGCTGAAAATATAACTGCTGTCCCTGAGAGGGCTTCCAAGCGCTGTGCTGCCCAGTGATGCTGCCTCGTCCTGGCATCATCTCAGAACGACCTCACTGCTGCCCTTCAGCCACGCTTTGGTTGTTTTCTGGAAGTGCAGCTGTCTGCATGGGCCAGCGTTCCCCCTGCCACAGTCATACTGGGGGATGACAAGGAGCTAAAGCAGGGCGTGGTGCTCTGCACGGGTTTGGTTCATACACACAGCATATGTTCTTGTGCATGAATTGTTTCTTAAAATACCAACCGCTGCAGCCAGTTTCAGTCGACAGGAAAGGAAGGCAACTACGAGAGCAAGAGAACCATAAAATCTGAATGAGGCCCCAGGAAAGCAAAGCAATCCACAGTTGTAATTGTCAGCTGTTCTCTCAGTCTGGAAGGGAACTTAACCTACTTTGAAAGATCAGGCTTTGCAACTCTGGAAACAGAATTGCTATAACAGAGCATCCTATGGAGTTGACTATCCTCCATTACTAGTTTTAAGTGACTTACTGTGGCTGTAGTTAGTTAATAATCCTTTTAATTAATCTCACATGTTTCCACCTAAATCTGAAAAACTTTCAGGTATAAAACTTTACAAATGGCTCATCCCTTTTTCTATGTTTTTATTTGCTTTTAGATCACTATTTTTAAAAGAAAATGCTGTGAGTGAGAGTATAAAGTAAATTTCCAAAGTCAGACATTGACGTATAGTCAGTTCCTTTTCCAGTCATTTCTCCTTAGTGATGAGATAGAGAGCTCAGAATCATTATTAAATAGAGCATATGTGTAAATGAATTGGTGTATCACAAATGAAACAGGAAAACTTGATATTATATAACTTAGAGAGATCATGTATTAAGTTCAGATTTAAATTTATGTAAACATATTTACACTTGCCCATGGGGAAGATTTTATTTTATAACTTGAAAAAAAATTAGGATCTAAGTACCACATGTCTCCTAAAAAAAACATTTATTGCAGAAACAGAATGTTCCTCAGAGCAGTCATGCTGCTTACTTCTTATTAAATATACATATTAAGGAAGAGGTTTTTAATACTGTTATCTGTGAGCTTCAGAAAGTTGTTCTGAGTTATCTGGCAATATTCCTCAATTTTAAGTTCTGTGAAGAACAAGATTTGACATAAAACACCATGCAGCATGTGTTGTCAAACTGAGCTTTCTCAAGCAATTATTTTCTGAAACTAACAGGTTGAATGTTGAGGATTGTTCTAATGATGCTCACTGCTGTCAAGAAATACAATAATAAATTTCCAAATTTAGCATTTCAATTAGAAGTGACTGCCAAAAATCCCCATGATCTAGTCCAACATGCCTTTCTGCATATTTTTGCTTCATTCTTATTTTTGGGTTACTCCAAAGAGGAGTTCTTCCATTCAAAACTGGCTAGAAGCAGTAGGTAAAATTCAAAACTCACTTTAAAATTAATAAAATATTGCTGAACCTTAGTATTATAAAAACTCAGGAGAAAATATAATCAGAACTGAAAAGTGGTGTGATATTTGATAGTCAAAATTTGTCCAAATATTTCCTTTTTTTTTCCCCAATCAGGGTACCCCTAATACCTCCCAGATACTTTATGGTCTTAAGTTTTTCAAATATTATCTAAGAACATTTTAGAATAAAGGTCATTCTATCATTCAAAATGCTTTGCAAATAAGCTATTTCTAGTATTTTTCATTTCAGGTGATAGAATTGATTTTTAGACAAATCTTTCTTTTGAAAAAGGGTAATAACCTGATATATTTCATGGTGTGCTCCATCAAAGGCTAATATTTAGATAAAAGAGAGGCTTTGTCTGCTCCTTTTTGCATCTGCTTTTAAAAGTTCTGGTATGATAATAACTATGATTAGCAGTAATAATAGTTTATTTCTTTTTGTATCAGGAATCTCTTTTGCTGTTGTGCAATAGCTCAAAAGCATTACTTTCATGTTCTGCCCAGTTCCCAAAAGAAAAATATGAAACCTTTAGTTAGTACTGAATCAGTGTTAATACCACAGATTTGAATACCAAATATAACCTATTGGGGCTTTAGAAGGGAGGCGGTGTTGCTATCCTGATGACTATGAAATGAGGAATGTAAACAGAGAAAATGTCTGCATCCTGTGCCAGACTATGAAAACAAAACTGTTGAATTATATATATATATACACATATATACACTTGCATTTTAAAAACAGAATAAAGTGTTTTTGTACAGTTTGTCTGCAGATTTTTTTTATAGATTTAATATTTTTCTCTATGTTAAAGATGGTTTGAGCTAGAAAACCTGGAAGCAAGCATATTAGGAAAACAGTCTAGAAGCATTGCACGGAGAATAACAGTCCAAAACGTACTGCATTATTCCTTTTTTATTCTTTCTTGGCTTAGGTTTTGCTCATTGTTTTCATGGTTAGCAATGAGTACAGGAAGATCATTAGTTTTACAGAATGACAAAGCTGCTTTTTTTATATAATATTCTGTCTCATTAAAAAATAGATTTCCAAAATACATAGGAAGCTGACACAAGACTGAAAGCTATAGTTACTTACAGAAGTGAGGTTCTCCTTCACTTTCAGATTATTCACCCAAATATAGGATTTCATTTCATATATTAGACACTAGTGGTCTTCCTGAAGGAAGGGGGGGAAATGTTGGAGAAACAACCATAAAATGTGTGAAACGAGTTGTCAAAACATTGCTTTGATTTAAGAGCAACATGAAAAGCCCTTCTAATGTTCACTCAACATAGGTAAAAAATAATAGAAAACAATAAGGTATCTTTTGTATATTTCTTAATTTTCAATGTTTAGTTTGATAAATTTTCTTCATATGTATTCAGGGTTTTTTAATGAAAAAGTATCTCTGATAAGTTCATGGAGGCAATAACTAATGCTGACTGTATATACACGGCACAGTGCTGAAATAATATAACCTTTTAAAGAGTACAATATCTCCCCCAATGTGTAATCCTTGATGCCTCTTTACCATGAAGAGCTGTAGCTAGATAAGAAAAACCATTAATTTTAAACAGTTGCAACAGATATATTTGCCCTATTAAAAACCATCTTCAGCATTGTTATGAAGTTATATCTACAACGAGGGCCACTGTATAATTTTAGAGAAGATATCAGATTAAAATAGAGATGATACTTTTAAGATAAGATCTCTCTATTATTAATGAAACATATTTTTGATGTAGCAGTGAGCATTCCCTTTTGATTTTTTTTTTAAGATAAAAATAATCATATACAGACATAGCTCTTGTAATGATGGAATTTGATGCCCAGAGGTATAAAGTTCAGATTTTGTATTTCTTCTGTAACTCAGATTACTGATATTATCATGAATGGGTATTGTAGATTTAGAAGTTATAGAAAAGTAAATAATGATTTAGGAGCTACAGGAAAGATCTTGCAATGGATCAGAGTATAGAAAAATAAAGTTTTGTTTAAAGCATTCATTTCCTTCAAATAGATTTCTTCTCAGCAGAAAAGCGAATGCTGTCATTAAAAAATGCAAGGTTGCTTTACATTCCTTTTTAATGTTCTTTTAAGCAGACATTAATGAATGTATTTGATGATGTACTTGAGGTATATTAAAAAATATGTGAATTCTTTAAGATATTGTGTGATTGCTGTATACTCTTCGTGCACAGATAGCATACAAATGAAAAAAATAAATTTCTGTAGGGCATACACCCAGGAAAAAAATTTAAATCACTAATATAAAGGATGACAATTGCCTTAAAATGTGGAAAAGAAATTTTGCAGATCAAACAACTGCCTGCATCAGTACCATGTCATATGTTGACTTTGGTGTGTCAGAATATGTTTTAACTAACAAGTAAGAAATCTAAATTACTTAACTGAGTATATTTGAAGTCTATAATCTCTATTCACTATATTGCTTTAGCTGTTGAATATTATAGGCAAAGAAAGGATGCAGCAAACTGAGATAAAATCCTATTAAAATGCAAATGACATGAATTTCTAGATAATGAAGTATGCATTAAGCTTGGAACACTAATGACCATAAGAGTAAAAAGTATATGGCATATTTTATGTGCCTCTACTTTGTGTTCAACTTAGATGAATATATTGACATAATTATAGAGATTTTATATTCTTTTTGCCACTAAACTAATTGAGAGTTTTAGACTCCCATTTTCTTATCTGCATATTTGTTTTATTTTTCAGCTCATACAAACAAAATACTTCTGACCAACATAAAGATTCTCAGCTATCAGCAGCCATTTTTGGAGGTTTTTCGTAATCCTAAAAAAGGTTGTTTTTTTTTTAGAGTCAAATGCAAATAACTCCATTTGCACTAGACACATAGTTTGACTCTGTATTTGACTCATGTTTCAAGTGATCACTGCTGTTACTTTTTTCAAAGAAAAAGGAGGCAACCACTAAGACACTATGAAAACATCATTTCCTCTCTGTCAGCTTTTATGAATTTTGTAATTTCTATAGTCTTTCAGCTGGTTTTGATCAATAGGTAATCTGAACTCTCCTACCTCTAACCATTTCCTCAATTATGAGCTTGTTTTTTACAAAAGAGACTTTTCCTTTCATTTCAGTCCATTAGTAAAGCATCAACCAAGGCAGAATTTCTCTTTGTTAAGCTGGAGAAATTTTTTAAATGGAAGTATAAAGCTACTCTCTGTATTGTATCTTTAGAAACCTGCAAAATTCTTTTCATACAGCATTTTTTATGAATGTCACATGAATCACACCCAAAAGTGAATCAAATAATCAAAAACTTAATGGCTTTAACTGTGAAATATTTACTTATAATGAAATTATAACCTTGCGTAGCTATTACCTGTGGGGGCACCTTGTGAAATGCAAACCTGAAGGGCCAGTCCTAGGGGTCTGTCAGGGGTATGTGAGGTAAGATCAGGGAAAAAACATTCTGATCATACCTGTTGTGGGATCATCTTGAGGCAGATGAGAATCTGTCAAGAAGAACAAAGGTAGGAGAGCAGAATGAGAATTTAGTTTAACAAATGCCTTTTTTAACAAGAAGCTTGGGAGCTTGGGAGCATTAGTTGGAGCTGCCAATTCTTTTAAATTTTGTTGAATTACTTTTGGCAGAGTCCTACATTTGTCTAAACTGTCATACTTAAAAAAACCAAAACAACAACTTTGAAGCATTTAGATTGGCTACGTCAGACTGATTTTTATAAGCCACTAAAACGACTTTGAAATAGTTTGTGACTACTTTCTTCTTTTATTGGACATAATTTATTATTGTAACAATTAGGGGAATATAAAGGTACTTAACTATACCCTGCTTGGGATGATTCATAGATACAACAGATTGCTACTGTCAATACTACATAAAGTCATAGAACTATTTGCATTTGAAGAGACCTTAAAATCATCTATTCCCAACCTTCCTGCTATGGGTAGGGACACCTTCCACTAGACCAAGTAGTTCAAAGACCCATCTAGCCTGGCCTTGAATGCTTGCAAGGACAGGGTATCCACAATATCTCTGAGCAACCTGTTCCAGGACTCCAGCACCCTCACAATAAAGAATTTCTTCCTAATATCTAATCTAAATAGAAAAATGGAACTGGGGACATTAACTTGCTTAGAAGGTAGGAATGGCAGTTTGTTAATAAATGGGAGCAGCGCTTGGCCAGAACTGCCCTTTGAAAATAGTATTATGTCATTTAGTTAACTTGATGCTCAAAATACTAAGAGAGTAGTTGTGAAGTAAAAATTCCAAATTATTTAAGAATTTTGGATATATTTTATATGGCCAGTAAGCACAACCTTAAAAATATTAAATAAATATTAGGACAACAAATATGGGTGCAAACCCTTGCTAGCCAGTGTTTCCTTTGCAGGCGACTGAATCCATATATCAAACAGTGTCAATTTTTCTAGTAACCTGCTTCCTTATCTAACTCATCCTTTGCTGTAGCTTAGAGCACCATTATGCAGAATCAGTCTCCTATGTCTGGTAAATTGAACTTTTTTAAACTGAATTAATGGGTTTTTTCTGTCAAATAATCAAGCTCTTATTAACTAAAAATTATTTTGCTTGCCTTATCATTAAATGCTTAACCTATTCAGGTTTTAAGTTCACAAGTTCTGCATGAAAGATATTAAGACTAAAAAGCAGATCTAAATCACTGCCTTGAAAATTCTATTGTTTTATGTAAAAGATCATTAAAGAGTAATAATTAAATAATTATTGACAAGTAGCAACTAACTCCTTATTTTAAATCATTTACTCTGTTTTGTATCAAACAACCAAAAAGAAAGTCAAATCAATGAATCAAACTTATTTTGCAATGTTAGGCAGCAACATCTGATTACATCTCTTTTTTTCCATATACATTTCAGCACAGTTGTTTAACAAAAAAAAGAAATCCAAACATAACACTTTAAAAGGGTAGGAGTACAGGGGTTTTTGTGTTATTCCAGCATCATCCCTGAAACGAAATCCATTGAGGCAGCTATATACTTGTGACTTGAGATTTTAAAAATAAGATTCTCCAGGTGAAACATGGAAATGACAAGGAAAGAAGAAAACCTGTAAAAATACTTGTTAATGGCTGTGCAAACAGAAACTTGGGTATTGCTATGTTCTGTTGCAAAAGTCCAGGGAAGTCTGTATAGAGGTTAGGTCTTTGAAACAAGATAATCATCCAGCACCTACTGTGAGCATCTGGTCTTTTCTAGATAGGGGGCATGACTGGAGTTCCTCAGAAATTTGTCTCAGCTACTTATAAATAGGAAAAGTTTCCATCCCCTAATAGGCTACATTATTATGTGCTGTGAGTATGTACTGAGCTACCAGGGAGACTGAAGGAGATTTGGAAGTTATTTGGTAGAAACCTGAAAGATAAATTGACTTTAGGACAAAAATAGGGTTGAGAAATTCAGAGAAAAACTCTGAACTTTGTGTTACTGAGGAAACTGGGGCAGGGGCTCTCACTGAGTCACTTGCTCCATCTGTCACATTGCTCCTACTCCAACTTACATGTCTAATTTAATAGCAACCTCTCATATTTAATTGTGTTGATTTGTTTCTGGAAACAGGAGAATCAGAAACCATTTAGCCAAGGAGTGGCAAGGGCAGATGTTTATGATGTCAACAGGGATAGCAAAATATTAATTAGAAAATACTAATCAAGACTGAATCCAGTAAGAGGTATTTAATCCTCTGACTACTGTTTTCACAGCTTTCTCTATTAATCTTTATACCAGATGTACTAAAGGCTTAAATGTGAAAGGTGAAATACAGAGCTGCAAGGAAAACCATATGAAAAAGACAAGTATTCACTCCATAACCTTTCAGGTCAGAAGTCCCCTAAACCCCATAGCACGAAGATGAGCTGTCTGAATGTCTTCAAAATATTCTCAAGGTTTGGAGTGCAGAGATAAAAGCTGGTAAAATGTTTCCTTATTTTTTTTTTCTATTTCTTTAAAATGGATTTCTGTTATTTTTTTTATTTACACAGCTGATGAACTAGTTAAATAGTCTGTGAATCTTTTAATTAAACATTCCCTATGTGTTGCAAAATTCAAATACAGCTTTCAAATGTGCTTTTTTGGTCTTTATTATTAATTTAATTTTCAGTGACCCATTTTAAATGTATGATCATTTATATGATTTTCACAGTAGCCAGGAAAATATTAAGTATTTCTGTGAATCTTAAACATCACTGTCCTGCTCTTCTTACTATCATATTCAAATACTGAAAATATAAAGGGGAACACAAGGCAATTAGGGACTCCCTCAGAAGAAAAGAAGGTTGGCAATTTCTGGTGGTAGCAAGTCAAGTTGTTGCCACTAGGGTCTACCTGGAATGAACAGAGAGCAGTGGTTGAGCTTCTGGAAGCTGATGATTTTTTTGGTTGTGTTTCGTCTTGTCCTCTGAGCTTTTCTGACTGGTATTGAACACTTCCTCCTTGTGTTCAATGGAAAAAAGACCATTCCAGGACAGATACTATAAAGGAACAGCGGTCTGTTGGGGAGCGTGAGATGGATTTTCCTCAACATTGGAAAGCAAATGTGATTTTAATTTTTGAGTTCATGTAAATATGTATGAATACCATACACCCACATACACATACATATATATATATGTATGGATACCTCCAAAATTTGTGTGTCCAAATGTGGACTTGTAATCCTGTCTACTTCTACTTTTATCCTCTCAGAGTTACTGAAACCCCCCAATGTCCTTCTTAAACAATTGAATTATATAATAATAAGCAATTCTATCCTTTCAATTCTTCTTAGAGGGTTATAGCAAATTTTGGAATCAAATGCTTCAGACTCTTTGATTTGTAGAGAAGTTATAGATTTATAAATCAAACCTTGCAGCAATTATACACTTAATACAAGCTTCATACTCCCAATTATAAGATTTTCTTATGTGCATAGAATTTGATATGTTAATAAAATTACGTTATCTATCTGTGCATAAATACGCAAAAATATAGTTTTTACTGCAAGATATGTAAATTTTACTTTCACTGCTTTTGATGTATTTCTCTAGGTCCAAATGTATCAAATCACTTCCGTTTTATCTGATATAACAATACTACCATTTGAATTTTTAAGATTCATAACAGAGAGAATGCTCACAGATGTATGCACCTCACAAGAAGTATGCAGAAATGCAAAAGCTCCTGTCTAACCCAGTGATCATAATTGTGCTTACTGAATGAGATTCATGATTTCTTTTTCATGACATTAAGACTTTGTTAAATCTAACCCTATGCATGAACAGTGAGGACTAGAAAAAAATTTTGTTCTAAATTTCTTCCTGTTCTCTTGAATAGGTTAAGGAAAAATGTATTTTTGAAAGATCTGTGGTGTCTTGATCAAATTATTTTGGTGGGGTGAGTGAGTCAAAGCAAAAATTAAGATTGGTGATAAAATTCTCAATTGACAATTTCCATCGTCATTGAGGTGGTTTTTGTTGGGTTTTTTTTTTCTCTTTCTGTTCTGTGAATTACCTATATTTCTACTGATTAATTAACAAGAGTGAAAAGTCCATTCTGATGTAAAGGTGAAGAGTGCATATTAATGTGAAATATGATATTTAAAACATCTCATATCTTTTAATATCAAATTCATTTATTCTGTTGTAAGTAGAGATGAAATGAAGCATTGACATTTCAATCTGTATGACGTTTGGACTTCTGATTTTAACTCCGACACATAGCTGAAAGCACAAAAAGGATTTGCATTGAGAAATTTGAATTTAACCTTCACCTAAAGTTCTGAGTATTTAGATTTACTGTTCTGGATTTGTGCTTTTTCTAGTTCTTAGTGAAATAATATATTACTAACTAAAATGTCGGAAAATCTGATGAGCAGATGTCATCACATCTCAGTCACTCTGTAATGAAAAAGTTTAAAAAAATTATACACTTATAATCTTAATCTAATTGCACTTTGTGTAAATTACCTGGCTTTAACTCTTGTCACAGTTTTCTTTCTTGTACATATGGGTTTTACTTCTGAAAAAAACCATTCATTACAGTAAATAGACCCAGCTATGGTCCCAGCTAAGCTAATATTTGAAACCAAACTGTAGCTTTTATTGGATGGATGCGTGTGGTCCACTGGAAATGGATTTTCTACTTGAAAACAGAAATTATTCATAATACTGTGGCTAATTTACAACCACATCTATTCCTATATACAAGCCCCAAAGATATATAAGAATTTCTGCAAAACAGCAGTCTCTTTCTTCCTATGTGCAAACACAAAAGGACTATAAACTAGTAGACATCAAAAGGATCTTCTTGTATGCATTAGGGTTTTAAACTGGAACTGAAGCTAGAATATGAAATGTTTTACCTCAAAGATAAGGCATTATTTCAACACAGTATAATAAAACTTTACACTTTTTAATGTGCGAAACTCATAGACTGGGAAGTTCATACGGTGGGTAATGTACTTCAGCATGACATGCCTTAGAAAACATTTGTAAAGATGGGCTGAATTCACATCACATGCTTTGAGGCAGCTGTGAGTTCAAAATGATGCGTCATTAATCATTACAGTGAGTGAAGTACTTCTGCTAATGTTGAAAGGACATGAATGCGTCCAAAGTTTGTTTTGTGAATATGTGACCACAAATGAAAATATAAATTGATCTTTTGATTTGGTTTCAGATGGTGCCTTTTTTTTTTTCTGAATATGAGACCTTTGATCTTTCTTCTGGCTCCCGTTCCCGAAAGATCTTTTGATGATAAGATAGTGCTGGGAGGACTCAATTTTCTGGTTTACTTGTTTTTAGGGATAGTGTAGGAAATATTGGTTTGTTGTTTTTGTGGTGTTTATTTTTTTCTTTCTATTGTTGAGCAAGCAACCCCTAGAGTTAATAAATTTTAGATGATCAAAAAGGAAGACTGTAGTCAACAGCTTATAGCATTCTCTTGTTTTTATCTAATAGCATTCTACACCAAAAAGTTTCTGTTAGCAAGTAGCCTGCTTGATATCCCTGCTGCCTTTCTCCTTGTTTACCACCATTACCATTGCAGACAATGTCCATGTTCTATGAGCATGCTGTCTACCAACTGACTCATTACTGCACTCACATAGTTTTTCATACATGTAATGCATTGTGTACATTAATGCAGGGTTTTTAGAATAGTTAAACAATCGGGATGCTGGCTTACATTCACAGAGTTTGCGGGTTTGTAGCCATTGCTGTATCAGGTCCTGGTGCTATGAAGAAAGTCTCTGTTGTATTGGTGTCACCTTAACAGCATGTGTATTTTGTCTCCATAGTGTTCAACTCCATAGGCATAGGTACCTTGGACTTGACAACTAGCAAAAGAATGACAACAATCACACTGAGCATCCACACTGAACAATCTGAACACCACAGATTAACTGATCCATTTCCAGCAGATGAGAATCAGGAGCTGAGATAAGTTTGTCAATGGTGAACAATTTCACAAGGAAGAAACAAATCATCCCACATTGCACAGCTATTCAAATGCTCTTTTTTCCTGTAAAAAGTCTGATAGTGAAGTTGGTACCCATGAAGATTTGCAGTTTCGTATTTTCTCAAGGCTAGAACAGCACACCAGGTTTCTCATTTAAAGTATTTTTTAGAGAAACAAATCTGTGCAAAGGTTTTGATGTAATGACTGTCATAGCTGTCTCTAAAAAAATAGAGAAAAAAGAAAAGTCTTTCAGAATTCGAATCTATTTCACTTGTTCATATGTCTACTTATGTACTTGTACAAGGAAAACAAATGCTGAGTTTAATGTCCATCAGTTAGCAAAAAATAGTCAGTTCCATGTATTTTAATACATATGTGGAAGTAGACAGGGATGGGAAGAGATGGTCTTTTTTAAGAAAGACACAATGATGTCAGTTCTGTTCTGCTTTTGCCATGAACTTTCTACATTATATCTGAAGTATGGCTTTCAAAGCATTGTCTACCTGTCTCTGGGGTTTTGTGAGGATAAATGCATTACTGTCTGAGTCATCAAGATGCTCTGATGGTAAGACACAAAACAAAGATAAAATTAATAGGCTTTTTCTTCCTTCTTGTACACAAAGATTGTCTTTGTTTCCTACTGAATTAATCTGGTATTAATCAGTCCTATCTTTGCTTCTGTACATTGATCTGTGGCTTTTCTTTTCCTCTGCACAATCTCCTTGTAGGACTCCACAACACCAGCATGTCAGGTAAAATATTCCTGCCTGTATTCTTATTGAATAATTTATATGATGTTGGTAATTCTAATGCTGTCAGGTTCTCCACCATGTAAATAATTACACATGCACAGTGTGCCTGCAACCAGCCAAAAGAAGAAGTGAGTATTTTAGTGAGATGTAGGTGAATTAGGAGGGAAAATCACTGTGGAAGTCAGTGCTTAGGTATTTTAAGCTTTCCTCAATGATAATATTTCTCAAAAATTAAATCTGGGAAAATACCACAAACAGCACTGTTTTTTATTTATTGCAAGTTTTTCTTCTTAAGGGCATGGAAAATGGCCTTGATTTAAGACTACTGATTACAGATTAAGTAGGATTTCTCTTCTTTATTTATGACAGCTGTAACAAGCTAACAGCCTGATGACCCTGTTCCAAAGAGAAGTGCAGATCATCATCTAACAGAAGAATTCGAAAAGAAAAAAACCTGACAGACACTTTTGTTGGCCCATGTTTTTATAACTATTCCATGAAATTGAAAGACAAACACCTTGGAATATACCAGGGAAATGTCCGAATTGCCAACAGCATGATTGAGAAAGGAAAAATGGTAAACATGAAAAACTGTAAAGAGTAATTTGAAAGGAGCTTGTACTTGGTAGCAAAGATATATTTTCCTCTTTCTAGGTTCTAGGATTTTAGGTGCTCTATTTGTTAAGAAGGAGATTTATATAAGATATACCAGATCCTTTCAATTTATTTGTAGAAAAACAACATATGGGGCTCTGAATTTTGGGTAACTGCTTGCTTTAGAAGATAGTGATAGTTACCTCTGAAGCACACTGCTTTACTTTATCAGCACTGACTTCAAATATTTGCTTTATCTTGCTGCCTCTGTATATTTCTTTCAGGTGACTAACATGGTGTTAATTGCTTCAAAAACAAACACTTTAAATATTTAAAATAATTCCATTTCTAATGATAGTACAAAATAATGCCCACTTAAGTGCTTTCCTCTGGCAGCTCTAGACTCTGCAACACATCAAGTTCTGTGGGTTTAAACATATTTTTACTAACTCTGGCGACATGGTACATGAGGCTTTTAAAGGGTTCTTTCAGGTGACTAACATGGTGTTAATTGCTTCAAAAACAAACACTTTAAATATTTAAAATAATTCCATTTCTAATGATAGTACAAAATAATGCCCACTTAAGTGCTTTCCTCTGGCAGCTCTAGACTCTGCAACACATCAAGTTCTGTGGGTTTAAACATATTTTTACTAACTCTGGCGACATGGTACATGAGGCTTTTAAAGGGTCTTGTGTTGTAGAAAAACCAGAAAGAATTATTAACTACATCATTCCTATACAGACAATGTTAAGGAATACACATAGTGCAGGTAGCTCGGGCTGCAGCTGCAGTGGAACTGCTGGTTGAGCTCTGGGTGGGAGCTGCCAACCCAGGGACCAGTGGCCTGGCCAAATGACCAGATACTCAAAGACAGGGAGTATCCAATAGCCCCCAGAATTTCCCAAGCTTAGATTGTAAGAGAATAAAAGCCCAGGAGTTCTTTTCTGGGAGTCATTCAGTTTGAGCTTTTATTTAGTTATTGGTCCAAGACTAAATCTTCTGAAGGATGTGGATGTCTGAGACTCTGCTATTGGAAACCCGTGGTTGAGCCATTAAGGAGACGGGGTGTGACTCTGAGTGTGGGGTGTGTAGCTGGGAAGGGGCCTCACACCCAGCTCAGGTGGTGTGAGTGTGTCTGCCAGAGTGGCTCCTGGATGGTCAGACAGGGAAGCTTCCCGAACACAAGAATTAAGAAGAACAATTGCTGATTTCCTTAGCCAAGAAAATTCTACCTGCCTCGTTCGTAGTGCTTCAGTTTCCTCAGAGTTCAGATACACTTCTGTGGATTGAGCTTATGGTGACTTGGGGTTTTAAAAAACAGATGAGAAAAATAATGTAACATTCTGGGAAATTTGAAGATCCACCCCTTAATGAAAATACAACAAAGAAGTCTATGTCAATGTTAAAATCACTCTTACACATTCTTCCAATTCTGTTGCAAATTTACAAAGCATATCCCATTTCCGAATATGCACACTACATATCCAGTTATGTCTGATGAAATGAATGGAGTATGGCCTTCTCACAGAAATTTTATGTAAGCAGTTACCCTGGGAGCTCTTAGTGTAAAACATAACCTAAATATTAATAAGGACAAATGTTCAGAACTCAGAACAGGTGTTGATGCATGCACCTTGCAGATAAAGCCAGTAGTAACTGCTAAGCTAAATCCTCTTAAACATCTCTGAAATGTTACCTCTTAGCTGTTGTTTGACTGCCGAAGAAGATGCCAAGAATTTAGTGCCATTTCTGTGACCACTGTTGACTTTTCTTGAAAACAGCAAGAAAATTATATTGGATTACTGCTAAATTATACTGGAAAATAGTGATTAATTTTGTAATATTAATAGTGGAGGAAAAAAAACCCTGGAAATTAATGTTAACAGCAGTTAATATTTTAGTGTCAGGGTGATGCAAGGGATGGTGTTACCTACAGGCTGGTAGCCACAAGGTGTCCCCTGGGTGGGCACTGCAGGGGCCTTATGAGACAGGGCCTGTGCCATTGACCCTAGTGAGGTCACCAATTATAGAACTGATGGTATGAAACTGTAAAATCTGGATAATTTTGAGATACTATTGTGCTAAATTTTGAACTAAAAATCAATCTATTTGAAGGCCTTCATTATATTTACAATCTAGACCCAAGTAGTCTGAGGAGGATTTTCTAGTCACATAAAAAAAAATTATATTCTTTGAGGTTGAAATAAAAGCACTGAGTGCATAGTCAAATTATGTCATTTACTGGTTAAAAAACCTCTCTTTTTATTTTTTCCTTTGCATACTTCCAGGAAAATAGGAAAATCTTTCCTTATTGACAGATGTAGTTTCTCATAAACACTGATATATATTTGAGATGATTACAACTGGGAGAACCAGCTATTGATCAATCCTATGATCCTATTGTCTTTGTCAAGAGAAGACAAGTTTCCACAACTAACTTTCACTTTCAGGGTCTTTAGAATCTGGAAAAGGACACTGCATAAAGAGTGGAGCAGAGAAAGAAGAGTAGGGAAGGGAAGGGGGAGAAAGGAAAGGAAAGCTAAACTGTTGGGGCTTTTTTTCCAAATTGGTATATAGTGAGGCTTGATGGTATTATACAATAATTTATTATCAGTCAAGTCCTAAATTTTATAAACTTACTAGATGTAGAAAAACAAGTAGAGCACTGACAAGGCAATATGATGTTAAACTTGAATGCATTTGATGAATAATATTCAACAATATGAAATATTAATCGTACATTCTCCTGGAGCTGTTAGCAAGACAAGCACTTTTAAACTTGACTTTCCAATGTAATAAAGGCAGACAGAAAAATCTTGTCCCGATGTCCCTAATTCAAGATGAGCTCTCTACTCAGTTCATGTACTCCTTTTCTATTCTGCATCCTGTATTCCACTTGAAACCATGCACAAAAACTAATTAATATTATACACCAGAAGAAAAAGGTCTTTTGGAATTCTTAACAAACTCAGAAATACCCAGAGAGTAGGATGACATTTATTTCTAAAAACACACTAAGTGATTGCAGTCAATAAATCATCTGGAAAGTACAAATGAAATTGCCAGTCAGTTTACCAGTGGCTAAATTGGCTGACATGACAGCAAGGTACAAAATGTTGTGCCTTACTGGACTATGAAGTCACTGAGAATACTTATTGAAGCAGTTTTTTGAAAGGTCTCCTACAGATGCAGTGGAACATAAAAATCCTCCTGTTTAAATAACTGCTGGTCATACGTGTTTTCTTCTCGGCTTTGAGGCATTTACCAGGGAAAGTCTTTAACAGTTCCTGAATGAACACAGTTTTTATCTTGGTGCACCACGAGTGATGGATCTTTATTTAAATTTCATAATCTAGAAGAAAACTCCGATTGTTCAGGGGCTGCTTCATGATCTATTCAGACTTCCTTTTATGAGCAGCCATAGGAGGTGAGAGGCAATGGCCTGGGTGAGGCCAGGAAATACAGTTTTCTGATAGAACTGTAGGTGAAGCAGAACTTGCTGATGTAGATTTAGTGCTCAGTCAGTCAGTCAGTCATTCCTTCGCACACAGGTGGACACTGCCATCTGGAGAGTCCGACTCTCAGAACCTCTCTGTGACTGCAAGATAGAAGAAGGAGATGGAGGTCTTCTGTAAACAATAATAATCCACACATTACAAATGGAGTGAGAATTAAAGCATTGTCTTCTCAGCTTTACTGTGTGAATTGTCTCTTCCCATTTCCTTTAAAATAGTTTTGAAATTTCCACATAATTGATCAAATATCCAGTTAGGGTATCTGATGATATAGTGTTGTTGCAAGTGCCTTCAGTTCAGTCTGTTGAACTTTCGCTAAAGTTTTCCAAGACCTCTACTGAAATCCTTTCATTACCCAGAGGCATAATACGTGCAGTGCTTCTTTCTTACCATCATCTTTCACTTAACAAGGAGCAATTAAGTATATTCTTCTCAGCCACCCTTAAGAACATAACAGCCTGTGAGATGACTGTTCCAGTCTGTGCCTTTTACATTAGTAAAATGTTCATAACTAACACTTCCATTTCTAAAAAAATAAATAATGACAGTTTCTTTCTCCATTTTCATCCCTGAAATGAGACAGTTTTATATGTATCCCAGGTACTTTGTTCCTTTCTGGCTTGAAATATTCAGTTTTATAGATACCGTGTATCAATAATATTACTTAAAGTAACTGAAATAATGTCTTGGTAAACCTGCGTGTTATTATGCATGCAGAACATATAAAGGACCTATGGTTTGAACAGTTAGTATTTAATGTATTGCCATGGATGTTTTGAAATGTGGAGATAATTTATTACAGAAAATGTAAACACCAAAGCAACGCTGATTACTTTCTTTTCACACCTGGTTGTCTTTAAGATCAAGCAGCAAGAGCATACTTTCAAAAGAAAGACTTCCATGACAACAAAAGAGAGTGAGGGAAAGAAGAGATGGTTGATTCACATGTATCTTTTTAGCCAAGAGAGATCCTGAGATGCTTTTACTTCATTTGTTTACGTGACAAGAAAGCAAACAAAAAAAAAATCGAGGGTACTTTTTAACCACTATGTATGATGGGGCCCTGCTCTCCTGGAGATGGCTGAACGTCTGCCTGCCCATTGAAAGGGGTGAATTAACTCCCTGTTTTGCTTTGCTTGTGTGCATGGCTTTTGTTTGCCCTATGAAACTGTTTTTATATCAACCCATGAATTTTCTACCTTTCACCCTTCAGATTCTCTCCCCACTGGTGGGGGAATGAGCAAGTGACTGTATGGTCAGCGTGGCAGCTGGCTGGGGTTAAACCACAAAAACAAATCTGACTCCTGGTCAGATTAAACATGCCAGAAATCCAGCTGGGCTGTTGCAAAACGTGTTGGAACCTCCTGATCCCATCCTGGGGCTGTGTAAAGATGTCTCTGCCAGACTTTTGGTGTGGCTCTACTGGGTAGGAATACAGTGAACACAGGGTTATATTGTATCAAGGCAATGAAAAGTAATAAAAGATAAATCACAGCAGATAAATCATAGCATTTGAACAGATAGGTCTCTTGAACATTCATTATACTTCTAACAGGCACTGTTAGTAGCACTGGAGATTAGAGGAGCTTCTTTATGCCATAGCTTCAGCCCTTTCTATTCTCATCATGCTAGACAAAATCTGCACCTAAAGTATGCTAATGGTTAGAGAGAACAAGTTTGGGGCTGGGTGGGAAGGAGGGAAGAAAAGGAAAACCTCTATCTTCACACTGAAGCAATCCTATTCAGTAGAACAATTACAGTGCAGCTGCCTAAATTGCTACTTTAGGTAAACACTATATTTTACCAAAAGAACCTCAGCAAATAAGTCTTAACTATAGTACAAGACACCTAAAGCTGTATGTATACATATAACCCCATAAAAGTAAGTTCTGTGGATGTTTAAATGGATCCATATAATTCCACGATGATTGAAGTAAGTCACAAGAAGGCTGGCACAACTTTGTTCAACAAAGAGTGGGCTTACTGCAAAGAGAGGAATATAAGTGTAACACACTTGTGTGTGTTTTTTCATAACTAGGACACAGAATATTCTTGAATTATGATTCCAGTGTTTTCTGTCAAGAATTTCAATCCTTGAATTCCTGTGGAGATAGATATATAGATGCACATACATGTAGTGTATGAAAGCACAAATTTTCTTACCTCAACTGAGAAGACTAATGGAAACATGTAGAAATTTGGTGGTATCTGGAGACAAATATCCATATCATATTCAAAAATATTTGATCTATTTAGATAGTCAGCCTATGGATACTAGTCTTTAATATATTACATATTGTCTCTAAACTTCTATTTCTGAACTTTGGTGTTGCACTGTACGTTGTGTACACTGTCTCAAAATCCAGACCATCATTTTAATGCAACACACTGCTTGTGACTGCAAGAGATAGGCTAAAGGAGGGAAATCTACCAAATATATTTCAATTTTCTTCCCTCTCTAATATACATCTGTGTATATGCTGAGTCAAGAACACATTTTTTTCATCTCTTATCTCAGTGAAGATAAGCCATACATCAGTTAAGGAAGGGAAAAAAACCCAATCCTTGCAGAAGTGCTGAACTTGCTTTTACTTTAAGTAGAGCTACTTCCCTGGTTGCCACAAACATAGAAAAGGGTTTTTAAACTAGAGCAGGTTTTGTAATACAGGCACTAGCTGTTCCTGCTTGCAGGTTTTCATCATCTCTGGCACTGTGATTTCTTGGTCATAAATGTGTCTTGCTAACCAAGATGCTGCAGGAAGTTATGGAAAGATTGAAGACAGATGGTGCATCATGTAAATGTATGTGTTGAGTAATAATTCATTAAAGAAAAGTGATGTTAAGAACAGAGAAAAAAAAATTTCTTATAATTATGGGGTTTTCTTCTTAGTGGAAAATAATGTAAAACAAAAGCCACATCCTCATCTTTGGCTGAAATGTTCCCTTCCACATCCAATCAAGTATGGATATTTTCCTTGGCTCTCTTTTTGCTGTTGATATATTTATAATGAAACTTTTTATTATCTTTCACAGCAGGGACCAGATTGAATTGTAACTGAGCTTTTGCCTTTCTAATTTTCTCTCTGTATGACCTAACCGCAACCTTGTACTCTTTAAGAACAATAGGGCAACTTAAAACTAGTTTCTCTAGGAAATTATAATAAATAATCATATAAATCTAATATACCTGATACAAAATTTTCAGAATTCTATAATTTTATAAGGCTGTTACTATATCTAGCAGTGGACAGGTATAAGAACCGAATCAAGACGTTTCCAATAGGAAGACATGTCATTTAAAGAAGTACTTGCGTAGGACCACTGCCTCAAAATTCCTGATAAATCAGAATAACCACAAGGGATCGTTATTTTTACCACGGTTTTTTACCAAAATGATTTTAAAGATGTTAAGTAAGCATCAGCAAATAGATTAATAAATGCCTGTTGGTATTGCTGCTCTGCGATGTGATTTGTCTAACTGTAGACTATTTGTTGAGTATTAATTAAATTAACTAAAAACTTGCTGTAAGTTTAAGTCCCAAATAAGAACTGAATTCATTTATTTATTGCATTAACTGCCTGCAGGCAGACAATTATTTCCATGTCATCACAGTTTATTTCATCCTGTTATTTTGTGCATTAAGGAGCACTCTGCTGAATATTAAATATATGGTGATATTCCCATCTACGTCATTTACCAAATTGTTTCACTCAGCCCCGTGGCTGTCAATACATACCAACGTGTCTGAGAAAGAGTAAGAATCCAAATCTATTTATTTTGCCATATTCAATGCAATATGTGATTTATACCAGAAAACGGTATTAAGAAAGGGAAAAGTCCATCTGCCTGGAGCTACAGCTACACGTACTGTAACCTAATTTTTCACTTCCCTGTAGGAGAAGTGACTTTGCTTGTCTTTGCCTTGCTAGTTCCATTTTTCTTCAGCTCTCCAAGGCATGTTGCACAAAGGACCACAGGAGCTAAAACTCTGCTTTGATGCAGAAAGGAGGAGATTGCAGTGGAAAGGGAGGTTACACTAAAACTCATCAGCCAAGTTCTATGCACGTGAAAGAAGATACAGAAATGCATACACAGATATTTATTTACAACACAGTCTACCAGTGGGCAGACAGGAAAGAAGAACACACTAATGGTTTCAGAAATGGCTTTCAAGATCCAGGTGCCAGCAAGGCCATGTTTCCCAACAAAAAAGCCTGAATTAAAGATATAGCTGCTATCTCTCTCCTATTCTCCATTTTTTAAAGTTAATTTAATTCATGTTTATTTTAGATATGTACAATTCCCCCTTGCTGAATATTTATATCTCATCTGAGGTCTGTGAGGTTTTTTGGCTTTACAAGTGAGTATTCATGGGAGTGGTGCAGAAATGCTAGTGGATTATGTGCAAAGGAAAACGGAGAGAACACCTGAAACAGTGAATCACTTCAGGAAGTAGTAGCTGCACCTACAGTAGCAATACAGTTAGGACTGGGAGAAATAAATATTCTAGTTACCCCTGTGAACCATACTTTGGACACAATCATGAAACAGACTTCAAGAACATGGACTTATTTCCCATGTGGAAAAAGTAAACTAGCAGATGTATCACAGGAATGCATCTGGGGCACTCCCACTTCTATGGGGTATTTTATCCCCAGGTCTAGGCTGATCTTAGGTAGGTTTTAATCATTCAAAACATGGGCAATGCCAACTCCTGAGTGCCAGTTGCTCAGGTCATAGATGTACATATACCCCTCCATATTACTTCCTAATGTAGACATCATAGGAGTCGCTTCATGGATATGGTCTCTTCCAGCAGGGTATGATGTCAAGTTTCCATATAGTAACTATGATCTACTAACACTGATGAATTCTTTTTAAGTCATATCTGGTTAAATTACAAAATGCATCAAATTAATCGTTCAGTCAACTCTGTTTTAAGAAAAGGAAAAGCTCTTCTCATATTGTTTTTAAGTTGAGATTTAGTTCCTCTAATCTCCCAAGTTTTTGCAAATAAAATATGCCTCATCCAACTCAGCCAATGCTGGTCTATAGAGAAGTACTGGTTTTGTTTAAAGTTAATTATTCTTACCTTCAGACAATAAGTTTTTCTTGTGGAAGATTCTACATGATTAGCTGGTTTAAATTCAAAGTAATGCTTTAGGTTCAGGTGTCAGTCTAGGTAGAAAAGCTCAGAATGGGTTTTTGTTTGAGTTCCAGATGACTTCCTGGTTTTATGAAGGGTCTCTTCTGTCAAAAGCCCTAAAGAAAGGAAAGTAGAGTGTATTTGGCTTATGTAAGGAGGCAGCGCTCTCCAGAAAAGCATAACAAAAACACCCAAACAACTCACCCTGCCAGTTGCTATTAAGTATTAGGTCCCTCCTTCAAGCTGGCTGTGGTGTCAGTAGCTTCCATGACTCAGTCAGGCTGTCACTTCTAAAGAGCGGCTGCAGCAGCTGAGGAAGCCTGTTGTCTTCACATAATCCTGATGAGTCACACTGTGACACCCTCTGAGCCTGATATGCAAAATCCTGCAGGCCTACATCGTAAGAGCTCATGCAAATCCTTTGTCATTTTTTATCTACATGAATTTGTAGACTGAGAGTTCTGCTTTGATTGGAATATAATATGCTTACGGGCAAAACAATCCCCTAAACAACAGTGTTCTTTTTGTTCCGTGTTTAAGCCTTACAAAGTTGAGATTTGCCAGTAGTTTTGATGATAATATAAAAATAGGATTCCATTTGATTCTGGGTTCTTTTAAAAGGTCAGAGTCATGAACAATCCTGCATTGAACAGGAGTCATAACTGAGATTTTCCACAATACATTGGAGCCCTAGTTAAAGGGACAGAGGTTTTGTACTGAATCTTTGTTAGAACTGGTTTGAAGCTCAGAGAAAGAACTTCTTGATTTTTACTATTTTTTACGCAGGTGTTGAAAACAGTGTCACTTTTGTCTGAGAAGGAATTGTGAGTCAAATCAAGGCATTTGTTTAATGTCTCTGTTTTGAAACCAGATCCTGAAGCTCATGGTATTGCTAGACTCATTAATGAGAACATGTGGAAGCAGTGAGAGTATGTTTAATATTTCACTGTAAAGGGAGGAAAAATCTGAAAAAGAAGTTTCTTTTGGCTGGGTGAACTTCTAGGTGACCCTAGTCTCTAGAAAGAAAACTTTTGTATTCCTAAGCATTTATCAAAATGCTGCTATGAAACAGGAGGGAGTTTGTTGGCCTTCTTTAATGTATTCAACAATACAGAAGTCTCAGTAGTTGAGCTAGAGTATAAATCAGCAATGAAATATCTAACATGAAACCATTATGTATATTAAACAACATCTGATGGGCTTGTATTAGTAGGCATACCCTTGCATGAAGTGGAATTTGAGGTCAGATTTGTTGTGCACACACAAATTAAACCCTGACTTCTGCTCTGGTACTCCTGAAAGCATCTCAAACTCTTGCAAGACAAGGTGTGAGATGACTCAGGCTGGAAAGCTGAAAAATGATGTGGGTAGCTGCAACTTTTGAAAGGGCTGGTATTGACTATGTGAAGACTTGTGTTTCAGAGCTTAGTCAAGCAGATGATCTTTAGCAACTCGAGGGCTCTGCATTGGGACAACCTGCTGGATAAGAGCTTGTGCTATTTTCAGTTGGGAGGTGGCAACAAGGATCATTTTATGGCTCACACACATCTGGTGTGTGCCACCCCAAGGGGAGGAACATGCCTGACTGGAAGTTATTTTTTTAGATCAATAGTAGCCCACAAGGTTATTAAGCAAAGGTAAATGCTCAGCCTAAGAACAAATGTGTGATGAAACCATATATACTCGCAACCAGATGGCTTCATGAAAGGTCTTTTGGGAAATACTAGAAACGTCTAAAATAATTATACTTTAGATATGAATACAATGAAATCTAAAGGTGTAGATGAGGCATGTATAGGTATGTGGGATTTAATATTAATGCAGTTAAGCTAACTGCGTAAAGGAATTTTAAAAACAGTTTTTAGCAGTAGGGGATTCCAAGTAATATGTCAAATCTGTCCAATGTCCTGCATAAACCCCCAGGAAGCTATGCTATACTCTAATATTCCTTTGTCTGACTTGTTAGGAAGACCCAAGATAGCTTTATTATATTTAGCTGAGACAAATCTTTCTTTTTTAATGCTGGCATAACCAGAGAGTGGGGTTTTTTCTGTTATTATATTCAACTTGCTATAATTTATGTGCTATAAATGATGAGAATTTGTTTGTTTTTTTTTTAATTTCCTTAGCTTATTGCAAATAATTTAGTAATAGGGCAAAGTCTTTCCTCTTCTTTCTTTTAAAAAGTACATGTGCAACTGCATTTCTTCATTTTGATCAAAGACTAATAATAATTAGTAATATCATTACCTTGACTATAGTGAAACATGCAATTATTCAGATCCTGGATCATGTCTGAATACATGAAAACTTAAAAAAAGCAGGTGACAGAGTAATACAGATGACATGACATGTCAGGCTCAGGACAGAATTAATTTCCCCCCTGTTATTGAACTAGAATATTTTCTCTTTATCACAGAATTACTGCATTTAAATATATAGTGCTAATCAAATTAAATATCATGTAAAGTCAGGAATTATTTAATCTTTGTAAACTATAAAGCCAGTAATTATTACAGTCCATATTTCCATTGCTTTTGCAGGCTAGTGATATTTGCCTTTTATTGGCACATAAATGAGCATATTTTAACTACAGAATTTTAGAAGTTCTACAGTATTATATTTCTCTCATTTAGATTATGTAAGAATTGCCAGGACTGTTTGGGGATTTTGGTAACCAAATGCACTGATTCCTGGACTGGACAATGCTCTCAGTCTAGAGTAATGGCACCTGCTTTGCCTGTCATCATTCCTTTTCCTAACTTCCCCTGAAAATGCATTAATAGATATACAAGCAAAATATAACCACAATTCATGTTTAGACCCCATTTCTTTCTTTGTCGCCCTCTTTGCATTGTGAAAGCACACAAAAAATGGACCTATAACTAAAGCAGTCTAATGATGTCTGATTTGGCATTATTCTTTTTTTTTTAATAGGCTATAAGTGACTTTTTTGATACATCATCTTGGAATTATTAAGGCTGGAAAAGACTCCCAAGATCATCAAGACCAGCCTTTGAGTGAACACCATCAGACCAACTAAATCATACTTCTAAGTGGCAAGTCCAGTTGAACACTTCCAGGGGTGGTGCCTCCACCATCTCCCTGGGCAGCTCATTCCAATGCCCCTTTCCATAAAAATAATTCTTCCTCATCTCCAACCTGAACCTCCCCTGATGTAGCTCAAGGATATATACTCCTCTCCTGTTGCAAGTTGCCTGGAAGATTGATCCTCACCCTGCTACAACCTCCTTTCAGGTAGTTGTAGAGAGCGGCCACTCTTGAGCCTCCTTTTTTCCAGGCTAAACAACCCCAGCTCCCTCAGCTGCTCCTCATATGACTCACTCTCTAGGTCCTTCACTGGCTTTGTTGCCCTTTTCTGTACATGCTGCAGCACTTTAGCGACTTCCTTGAACCAAGGATCCCAAAACTTAACACTGGATTTGTGATGTGGCCTCATCGGTGCCAGATACAGGGGAAAAACACTTTCCTGGTCCTGCTGGCCACACTATTCCTGATACAGGCCATGGTGCCATCAGCCTTCTTGGCCACCTGGGCACACGCTGGCTCAGCCACTGTTGACCAGCACCCCCAGATCCTTTTCCATTTGGTTGCTTCCCACCCACTCTGTCCCCAAGCCTGTAGCACTGCATGGGGGTGTTGTGACCCAAGGGCAGGACCTGCCATCTCACCTTATTGAACAGCACACTGCCTCGGCCCATTGATCCAGCCTGCCCAGGTCCTTCAGCAGACCTTTTGTGTTCTTCAGCAGATCAACATTCCTGCCGAACTTCGTGTCATCTGTGGACTTACTGAGGGTGCCCTTGTCCAGATCATCCATAATTATATTGAACAGGACTGGGCCAAATACGGAGCCTTGGGGAACACCATCAGCAACTGGATGCCAACTAGATGGAATTCCTTTTACCACCACTGGGCATGGTCACCAGCCAGTTTTTACTCCAGTGAAAAGTGCACCTATCCAAATCATGGGCTGACAGCTTTTCCTGAGAATACTGTGAGAAAGAGTATTGAAGGTTTTCCTGAAGTCCAGGTAGGCAACATCCACAACCTTTCTCTCATCCATTACACAGGTCACTTGGTCACAAAAGTAGATCAGGCTGGTCAAGCAGGACCTGACTTTCCTAAATCCATGCTGGCTGGGCCTGATCCCTTGGTTGTCCTGTATGTGCTATGTGACTGCACTCAAGATGATCTGTTACATAACCTTCCCCGGCACCAAGGTCAAGCTGACAGATCTGTAGTTCCTCAGATCTTCCTTCTGGCCCTTCTTGTAGATGGGGATCACATTGACCAACCTCCAGTCATCTGGCACCTCCCTGCTTAACCAGGACTATGATAAATAATGGAGAATTGCTTGATGAGCTCTTCCGACAGCTCCTTCCAGCTCCCTCGGTACCCTTAAGTGAATCCATCCAGTCCCATAGACTTGTGAGTATCTAAGTGGCACAGCAGGTCACTAACAACTTCCTCCTGGATTGCAAGGGGTCTATTCTGCTCCCTATTCTGTCTATTGCAAGGGGTCTATTCTGTCTCCCAGCTCAGGGAGCTTGTTTTCCCGAGGACAACTGGTCTGTCTGTTGAAGACTGAGGCAAAGAAGTTATCAAGTAGCTCAGCCCTTTCCTCATCTTTGGCTGCAATGTTCCCTTCCACATCCAATTAAGTATGGATATTTTCCTTGGCCCTCTTTTTGCTGTTGATGTATTTATAAAAACACTTTATTATCTTTCACAGCAGGGACCAGATTGAGTTGTAACTGAGCTTTTGCCTTTCTAATTTTCTCTCTATATGACCTAACCACAACCTTGTACTCTACCTGAATTGCCTGCTCCTTCTACCAAAGGTCATGAACTATTTTTTCACCTGAAATCCAATGAAAGCTCACTTTTTAGCCAGGCTGGTCTTCTCCACAGGCTCATCTTTCAGTACCGAGGGGTAGCCTGCTCCTGTGCCTTTAAGATTTCCATCCTAAAGTATGTTCGGCCTTCCTGGACCCTTTTGTTTAATAGGAATGTTTCCCAAGGGATTCTCTGAACCATTGTCCTGAACAGGTCAAAGTATGACCTACAGAAGTCCAAGACGGAGGTTTTGTTGATACCTTTCCTTACCTCACCGAGAACCAAAAACTGTCTTTTCATGGTCAGTACACACAAGAAAGCCTCTGACCACCACACCTCCTACCAGCCCTTCTCTGTTTGCAAACAGCAAGTCTAGCAGGACACTGCCCTTGAGAAAACTGACAATTTGTTTTCATTTCCCTTGTAATAGATGTCAGGTGTCTTTTTAATTTTTTTTAATTAAAAAAACATATTAATATATTGCTGAAATGCAACAGTTCTGCTTTTGATCATCAATTTTTCAAATGACTCTGCATTTTATGAAATATCATTATGGTGCTCAAGATTTGTGTTGACCTTGCTGCTTGTAACTTTCTGTATTTGTAAATGTGTTGAAATCAGAATAATTTTTACCAAATAATTTTAGTGCACTGCAGAAATAAGCAATATAATGTTTGATTTTTGTCAAGTGGTGTTTTGACTTGGTTTTATTGCTTATCCAGTTTAGCTTGTTTAGTATTTTATTAAAAAATGGTTTTGGTACACTTTGCTGCCATTTAATCATTAAATGCAATTTAGTTATTGTCTTGGGGTGACTTTGTGATGTGTATCCCCTGTCACTGCTCTATGCCCAGAAATTAACTTTGTGCCTTTAAACAGAGCCTGAGAGGGGGTAGAGGAATAAAAACTGAGTGAAATTTTAAAAACAGTTGTTCAAGGACACATACACACTCCTCTGCATCCTGCTGCAGCGGCAAGAGCGGAGGAAGCACCATTCTTGCTTTGCAGTCAGTTTTCAGCTCCTTTTCTCCTGAGGGAGACAGAGAGCTGAACTTTGTTTTCCTGGGACTTCGGGTTTTCCCTTCTTCTCTTCTGGACTGTTTCAACAGCATCAGAACACATCGGGAGAATTTTCCACTGAGGCCCTGGAGGTGGGCCCACAACCCAGCTCTGAGGAGGAGGAGGGAGGCCACACCTACAGAAGGACTGAAATCTTCCCAGGTTTCTCTCCACAGCAAGAGGTTTTATTATTTAGCATTTTTAATCTTTTCCTGTGTGTCTGTTAAATAAAAAGTTTTTTATCTCTTTCACTTTCCTCTGACGAAAATTTATTTTTTCCTGAACCTGGTGGGGGAGGGGTGGTTGTAACCTGCCTTCTATCAGAGGATATTTCCCTCCAAATTTGTCTAAACTGGCACAGATATGAACCCTAAAATTTTAGTAGACAGATTGCATTAGTTGTTCATTTGCTTTAATTCTTCTAATTCATGTTCTCTTACCAGATCAACAGCTATGTTACCTCTTAATGAGGGTTACTGTGTGATTGCAGGACAGAAAATGGCCTCCCTCATTCTACTGGAAAAACAAGTACATTCTCATACTCGCAGAAATTTTCGGCAGCCTCACATCTCTCCCTCTCTCTCCAAAAAGCATTGTATATGAAGAATTTTATTTATTTTATTAATGTCAAGGTTTAGGAATGGTGTTCTCCAAGTTAGTGTTCCCACTGAAACATTCCAAACCATGATCTGCTCACTCCTTCTCCCCTTCTTCTTCTCCCTGTGAATGGATGGAGAGGAGAACTGGAGGCACAAAATGAAAAGATTGATATAAGAACAATTTACTGCATAAGAGTAATAAGTAATACTTAAAAGTAATACATAAGAGATAAGTAAATGAACATTAACAGCAACAATACGAATGACAGAGGGTAAGAAAGAGGCAAATGATTCCCACAGAAACCCCCAACAATACCCAACCACTCCCTCCACAACACCCCATGATCCAGCCCCCATCACCATCGGAGGAGGTGAGGAGGTATAGAAGAACATCAGGGTCCTGGTCATGCTCCTCTTAGCTACTGCAAAAAATAACTCTGTCTTGCCTAGAACCAGGACAGCTGTCCTACATTTATTTACTACGGATAACTTAAGGAATTAAAAATGAAAATCTTTGTTTAAAAGTCTATGGAAGATTTCAGTGTACTACAGAGAATTGAAATGCTGTTTAAGTATTTATTCCAGCTATGTAAGTTATATTGGGTAGATGTGGCTGGCCTACTGAAATCACCACTGATTTGTATACCATATGGAAGAGATTAGATTTTTTTAATATCTTTGAAATCGGATGTTCACCAAAAGTTTAAAATTTAATTGTGGACTCAAAACTTGACCAAAAAAAGGCAAAATTAGATTGTCAAGAGAACTCCTGAAAAATGTTATAATTAGAAAATAATTTTTTAAAGCATTTATCAATCTCTAGCCAAAATTAGAAAGCCATACGACTGTTATAGATTTACTCGGAAGATACCTGATAATGTTTGTACAGGCCAAGACAAACAAACCAAATATTTTGTAATGCTATTTTTATTTCAGTTTGAGGGAAAAAAATCTGGGCATCCTCCTTACTCTGCTGAGATGTTTAGTGTGCTTAAGAGCCCTTCTTAAAGACTGCAGTTACTTCTGCAGCTTAAATGTTTTCAAGCACCTTTAATGTTCATTAAGCTGCATTAGGTGGCCTCTAACAAATGTGACCTACAGAATACTGTAATCAGTGATGTATCAGAACTCCATCCAAAGGGTTCCTCCTTCTATTGTTACACTTTTACACAAAGAAAAGCACAGTAGTGCATTTGAAACCATTAATGCTCTATGACTGACAGCACTAACCCTTGTTTGTTTAAATTTAAAAAGACAAATTCAGACCGTAGATATCAGTATGAAAACCTACTCACACTGGTACATTGTAATAATTTGCTAAGTACAAAACTGTGCTAATAATTCTCATTCTTCCCATACTTTAGTTAGAATATATGTGTGGTGCTTTAGTAGAAAATACTTTCATACTTATGAGACAAGTCCAGAATATGGTTTCTTTGTTTAAAATGATAGTTATAATTCCAGTTTACTGGAGAAGAGCAGCTTTCTCATGTATATTCAGCCATTCACTGTTGGTTTACAGTAAACCAACAAACAAATCAGTGAACAAGGGGCTGCTATGGCAAAGCCATAACTGAAAGGAACAAGAAAATCTTTCCTCAAATTGGACTATTTTCCAGTGAACTGCTTTATTGTATAACAAAATGTCTGAAAGCCTTCTTTTAAATGTTCAGTTTTCAAACTTTGAGTTTAAAATAATGTTTATGCTTGAACCTGCTGCAAAGTAACTGTTCAGACATGCAGGTTCAGTAAGAGACTGAACAGTCCCAACTCTCCCAGCCTGCCCTCATAAATGAGATGCTCCAGTCCTTTAATTGTCTTTGTCACCTTCTGCTGGACCCACTCTAGGATTTCCATGTCTCTCTTGCACTGAGGAGCCCAGAACTGCACACAGTACTCCAAAGATGGCCTCACCAGGGCTGAGTAGAGGCACTAGATCACCTTCCTTGACCTGCTGGCAATGCTCTTCCTAATGCATCCCAGGATACCTTTGGCCTTCTTGGCCACACTTCTGGCTCATGGCACCCAGGTCCCTCTCTGCAGAGCTGCTTTCCAGCAGGTCGACCCCCAGCCTGCCCTGGTGCGTGGGCTTATTCTACACTAGGTGCAGGATCCTGAATTTGCCTTGGTTGAATTTCAGATAATTCTTCTCTGCCCACCTCTCCAGCTTGGCGAAGTCCTTCTGAAGTTATGCAGCTGTTTTCCACTCTGCTTAAACATGTTATCCCAGAAGCACTATCACTGTGACTGATAGGCTTAGTCTTGACCAGCAGTGGGTCCATCTTAGAGATGGCTGGCATTGGCTCTGCTGGACATGCAGGAAGCTTCTATCATCTTCTCACAGAAGTCACCCCTGCTGCCCCTGCCCCAGATACCAAAACCTTGCCACACAAATCCACTAAAATTATGAAAATATATTGAAGGAAAATATTGCTTGAATTATTGCTTGAGTGCTGAAAATGAGCATTAGACTCAGAGACTGGAGTGTTCTTTCTCCTAAGAAGTTATAATTACTCCTTTTTTCAGTATTAATTTTGTCTCTGGGGATAAAATCGACGCTATTTTAAACAGAAACACAGTACTGACTATTACAACTTAACTTTGTTTTGGGATTTAAAGGGACTGAACCATTTCTTTTTATTTCTGGGGCTTGGGTATTTGCTGAGCTAGTAACTAAGTGTATGAGTGACTAGGGCAGATATTTTCTGATTTTTTTAGGGCAATATATCCTGTTCTAGGCAACAATTAAGGTATTGAAACCTTGTTGTGTGACTGGGCTATGGGATTCTTACACTGGAATGGATCTGTAGTTTGGCTGTTTTTAAAATTTTTAGTTCAAAACATGCTTGAATTACCTGAAATAACTCCAAAGCCAGATGAAGACAGAGTATCCCTTTGCTAGCCTTAACAAAGGATATCTGTTTAATTGGTACTGTATAGCACAGCCATTTTTTCACTGCATGACAGTGTCACAACCTTTAAAGACAGTTCCCAACAATTGTAAAGGTATTTCAGGAGACTTTTTGATGGGTATTCCAGGTATTTCAGGACACATATGGATGAATAGTCTGAATTATACAGCAGCAAGCAAGGATGATTGAAAAACTCCTATCTCAGACACTTGTTTTAGCTTTTTAGCTGCTTCTTTCTTGGATGAGGTTGAACAGTGTTAGGGAAAGTGAACCTGTACTCAGGTTCTACTTCAGGCTTCTACCATGTTTTCCTCCTTATCTTTCCTGGGAGCATGTGTTTCTGCTTCCAACTTAAAATCATAACCTTTATACCCTGAATGATATTCTAACATGACTGCGTAATGAATATCTCCACTGAAAATAGTTTGGCCACCGTAGTCTTTGCCTTCTCTCTAAAATAAAAGTATTAGTCATTTTCCTCCTCTCATGCTCCTCTATGACTGGGGTAATAAAAAGGAGGCCTGTCAATTCTGAATGCAAACCTCCCCCATAATAGAGTTTTTAACCCATGTTACTATTCTTGTATAGTGAAAATAAAGTAAATTGGATTGGGTTTTTTATAGCACATAGATACCCTAATTTTTTACTTTAAAGAATATTGATTTCTAATTTATTAACTGCTGTATATGAAGTGGGTACTTTGTTTCTCCTTTTAAGGTTAAAAAACAGATGGATTTTTAGAGGTGCTGCATGATTGCAGCTCCTACTGAAACTGAGAGCAATTTTCATAATATCATGCTGGCACAGAAGCATATGTTATTAAGATCACAGAATGGATGTTGCTGTTCAGAAATAACTTCTGTTGCCAAAGAGGGAAGAATTTGGAAGACGGAAATGAAACTGTTATTTCTTTGTGGCTTATTGTGCAGTATCTCTTCCTAGCACAATAACAGTTCATAAAGAGATGAAAAATTGCAGAGAAATAGTTTGCTTTTCTAGCTTTCCTGAGCTTTATATTTTATATAATTGCATTTATCTTTTCTAGGCTAAGTCACAAAAATTGAGTGAAATGTGCTTCACACAAACATTATTTTCTTATTCTGCCCCCAACACGAGGGACCTACCTCACCCCCAAAAGCTCCCACTTCAAATTAACCTCAGAAACTTGCATCATTAGAAATTCATATATCTTCCCTGATTATTATTTCAGGAAAACTAATCTCTTCACACAAATTTCTCTCTGACTGGAAAACAAGGATGTGCCCTTCATCTATTTTTACAATCAGTGACAAAATCCAGGAATTTTCAATTCCGCATAAGATACCCATGTGGGCAGTAGGAACTAATAGAAAGAGTGGACCTTTACTGTATAACCTGCTGTCAATGTCTTGTCTGTGCCTGCTCTTCCTTTATCCACCTCACTCTCTTTATTCTGTGGAGACAATAGCTGGCTAACCAGCTGAAAGTGTATTTCTCTCCTGGTTCCCCTGACCCTAAATGATGAGAGCAACCACTCTCGAGGGTACGATTGCTTCAAATTTTTGATATTATCAACAGTAGCTTTTTTGCAACATCTGTAATATAGTGAGATGGCCTTGAGAAAACAAAAATATATATAATGCTGCAAAGCGCCCAGATGCTGTGGGAGATGTAACTTGTCCAGTAGTGTTGAATGAAACACCAACAAAGTGAAGCCTCAGAACAGCACTTACTAGGAGCAGAAGATACAAAGAGGACACTGCTTCTGCAGTGGTTCTCCAGTCTCCCCTCTTGTTGTGATAGACAAGGAGATTTTTCGAATTTTTGGTCATTTGAGACAGTATACTCCATAATTATTATTTACATAGAGATTTCTTTTACCCTTTTATTTCTTTTCACCACATTAACTTGCTAACTTTCAATTCTTTTTTCTTGGTATTCATGTTTCTTTTTCTTTCTTCTTTTATCCCAGCTTCTATTTTTTTCAATCAATTTTGTTTTAGCTTCAGTGGAAATAAACACAGTAGGAAGTAAATTCTCTGAGACAATTACCATCCTTTCTACTTGTGCAAAAAGCCTAGCACTTATTATGTTTTATGCAACTTAGCAAGACTGATTCTCTGGAAGTACAAGTGAAAGGTATGCTGAATTATATTAAGGAAGAATTGGCAATCTTACTTCTGGCACTATTACTGCATTGCATGACAAAAGTAAAAATATGCAGTTGCACAGCTCTTCTTTCTCCTTTCCCCCTACTTCCCGAACCACCAAAAATGGAACTGACACTGCAAATAGTGTTGTGAATTATTATTATACCTATTTTCACCACTAGGACTGCCTTCAGATATGAAATATTAATGTTTCTTTAAAAATACGAGAAATCCTCAACGTTTTGTAATATGACTCCCTCCTCTGTTCTAAATACATTAATGGAATAATAAAAGTACATCATATTTTTAGCTAAGGATTGTGGATGAACACTATCAAAAGGCTTCATAATCTACCCACTTGACAATCAATTATCAAGCTTATATCAAAAGAGCAAAACAGAATCTGAGTTTTGAAAATATTAATTCCAAATGTAATTAACAATATTGAGGTATGCTCAGCTGTAAGAGATCGTAAAGATTGCTGTTTTCTAGACTAATCCAAAAAAAAGTCCCTTCTTCTGAGATAAAATATATTAACACTAATGTTGGTGTCATTCAAAATAGTTGAACTTCTGGGGCTTCAAACCAGTATTTTGAAATATTCATACAAGTGTTCTCAAAGTCAATAGACATTTTTCTATTTGCTTTAATGATGTGAAACCTGGGCCCTAGTTTTCTGGTAAGACATATTTTCAGGTGATATAAAAAGCCTGAGAATTTCATGGACTTATAACTAACTTTATGGGACTAATATAATACACTGAACAGATGTTTTAGCATAGTAGATTCTGCATTATCTTAATCTGTCTTGCTTCCCTAATGTTGAATATAATGTACATCTATATTTAAATGTGCTAAATAGCATCGTATAGTTTTAAGAATAACTTGAAAGCATGTACTATTGCTGGATACAAGCCATCTCAGCAATAACACCCTGTTGTTTCACTCTCCACATGATCACACATTGTTCTATTTCTGACTTATTTTTCATAATCATCATTCACATCTGTAAAAACAGATGTCGGTGATATCTTTCTGAGGGCTGCTGTTACATTTGGTTGCAATGAAAGCTGTATAAGCAGTCTACTGTATAACTGCCCTAACAGAGAGCAAAGTCTAACTCTACAAGAGTTCAGCTATATGAATCACACTGCATTATTTGGCCCTCTATTGTAATAGACCAAAAAGCATTGCTCTCATCTTCCAGACAATATAATTTAAGCAGTTAAGAAGGAAATCTTAATGAACTGATGCATATATTGACCCCTTACTTTTGAAACAGTAAATAAAGATTTTTTTTTGTATAACCTACAGAGTTTTCCACATCTTCAGGAAACTTGCTAGAGCCATGTAGAGAGAAGAGATGCATTTAGCCACCTTGGCCTCCAAGAAGACAGGAAGAACTACCAGGCTGAAAAATACTTCTTGTTAGTGCTGTTCTTTGATGTGCTCAGTCTTGAGGGACTTTGCAGATGCAATGCAACAGTTGTCTCTCCTCCTACTCTATGTAGGTTGCTCATGAAAAAATGAGGTTATGTTTCTATTTCTAGAAGTCTGACTGTGAAATGTTTCCTTTCTTGAGACATGACATTGCCAAGGATCTTTGGTACATAGTTTTCATAGAAAGTTATTTCAAACTTGAATGATAGATATTTTTATTGGGTTTATGTGGAAAGCTTTTAGTAGCAAGAGGCTGCAGAGGTGGATTCTGTGGCAAGAGAGAGCTGCCCCTGTGTTGCACAGAGCCAGTTCCACCTGGCTCCAAAACAGACCGGCTGGTAGCTGAAGCTGAGCCCATCAGCAAGGCTGATGGCACCTCTATTATTATATATAAATAAGGGTGAAAAACTCTGTGCAGCAATTGTGAGAGAGAGAAGTTTAGATACTGTTCCAGAGTCCATAATTTACTCTTGTTCCAGGGTGTGTGTTTCTGATGTTGAAATTTTTAATAAAATTTTTAGCTTTCTTCAAATCAGGTTTTACTAACAGGAATTTTTTCTTTTGGTACCTATGTAGCTATTTCCAAGTGCTTTCTAATTGCCTTATTATTTCTCCTGAGAATACCTTGAATTTCACTCATTTAACTCATGTATTAGGAAGAAAATAATAGCTTGAGGTACAGACTGAAGTTTTTGTTTAATCTTCTTGGAAGAGCAATGTTAAATTAATTTTATTGCTGTATGGACTGCACTTTACAAATTAAGACTATGATGTTTGCACATGACTTTCTTTGCTCCATCTGGCATGCCTGCTTTCTGGAAGATTTTCAGAAAATGCTGAGATTTCAAGAGTAAATTTTAATTACCATGAACCTTTCTATCAACATGAAAAATATCCCTGCATGTCATGAACCATTACCATAACAGTCTAAACCAGGCCCATGAAAATCAAATTTCTTGGGTTTGTGTTTTTTTTGATACCTTGGAATGTCTCTGTCTTAAAGTTTGGGATGGTCCAGGGAGTTTATTTTCTTTGAGTGACACTTCCACAAGAATTCTACATTGCCATAATTTTCCTTGTAGCATATCAATGTCACTAACTTCAGTGGGAGGAGATCTGTGTGCCAAGAAAGCTGAGGGAAAAACTTTCTCCTTCCTTCCTTCCTTCCTTCCTTCCTCCCTCCCTTCCCTCTTTTCTTTTTCTTTCATTATAAAATCTTCTTTTTTTGAACATATGGAATGACATGCTTTTCCACATTTATCATTTAGCATCATTAGCAAAGTTAAATACAAACCGAGGAAAACCCTGCTATAATGTAAAATAACTAACATCAAAAAGTAAAATAGGATTAGATTTAGGTTGTGTTTTAGTGAGCATTTCAGCCTGAAGCCAGAAATCACTCCTTTTTTAGTACACACTGCAAAGACAAGTGTGTGTGCCTTTATTTAGAATGGGCAACTTTTCTCAAACAGCAACATGAATTTGAGTGCATAGATGGAACTGAAGATAAATATAAACAGAGGACCCCAAACTGGGCAATGCTTTCAAAAGTCATAAAAGTGATTTTAAAATCAATTTGGTATTTGATCAAATTCCACTTTAGGTTTTAGAAGATGGAATTGAAATGCTGAGACCACTTGGTGAGATAAAATCCTTGTAACAAAAGGTCTGCAGTTTGAATGCTACACGACGTTTTTCTTCAGAACACATAAAAATAAGTTATATGGCTTGGACATGCAGTCTGTGCACCACAGTGCTTTGTCTGAGCCTGCCAAATAATTTGTGATGATTACCTTTCTAAATTTCTCTGGTGGATTTTTTTTGTTTGATTTGTTTTGCATTTTGTATTTGAAGTTCTTTATTGCAGCTTTAGTTATTTAAATGTGGGTTTCAGCCTGCTATGAGAGATGGATGAACACACACCATTATTGCCACAGGAGCTTCCTTGGTAAGAGAAGTATGACTCTGAATCCTAGATGTGGGTGCTGGTCCTGCTTTTGGCTGTTGAGAATTCTCACATCTTATCACAGTTAATGAGATACATAAAAATTCATTTTCCATCCTTTACATAAGAGGAGGACTCATGGTTGGTTAATAATGGTTGCCCTCTTAATATTAACTGGGGGTGTAACTTCTGTGGGGGCACTAAAATCTTACTGTATGTTTCCCTGTCCAGTTTCCATGTACATGGGGCAAAGACCACCCTGGTCCCAGATATTATTCAGTACTGTTTGTATCCCAGATATTGTGCAGTTCTGTTTAAGAGTAAAATCATTGTGAAGATGGTGAGCAAACTACAGACAGAGACACAGCAGAGCAGAATGTAACTTGCTTTGTCAAGAGGTAGGAAGAAATGTAGGGCCTGTTAACCCAATGTTCTGCCAACTGCTGGACCCATGGAAGATGAAGGTGAGGAATGTACATTGTGGGGTGCATAAATTGCATTCCTTTTTCTCTCTAGCAGAAGAGGAAAACAATTACTTCATCCCTTCCTGCAGTAACTGCATCTCTACTCTCTGACTAATGTTTATGAGCTCAGAATTCTATTTATATTCGAAATGGCTTTTCCAGTTGCCAAGTGTGGTTGAACTCTGATCAATAAATTAAACAAAGAGTAAGCATCAGGGGTAGGGTGATAGATAGACAGATGAACCGATAGATGAATAAACTATGCAAATGTGTAAGTTTAATTTGCTCAGAAAACCAAAGTAAAATAATGTCTACAGATATTTAAGGAGCATACTAACCAACAGTTTTAGTAGTAGGATGAGCATGTGTTCATGTTAAGAGAGTATGTGTGTCTGTAGAACAAACTACTTGACAAGGGCCATTAGATTTCTATGAAATGTTATTCTGAACTAATATCATCCAGACGACACAGAAAACATATATTAAAAAAAAAAAAAAAGAGACAAAAATGCCAGTGCTTGAACAAATGGAAAGGCATGTGGAAAGAGCCTTGAGGCTCACACCTGAACACACACTGAATTTACAAATTACTTTTTTGGAGCAGTAGTAAAACAGGACTAAATATTCAAATCTTTCAGAATTTTCAGGAAGAGAAATCACTAATTTCAGATTAAGTCATTGTGTACTGGAGAAATCAAGCTCTATGAACATCCCTTACTTTATTTGTTTGCTAGAATGACTTATTCTCACGTACAAAATCAATTACATGCAAATAGATCCCAAGACCTCTTCCATGTTTTAACAGCTTTCCTACGTATCCAACATATATAATAATAGTCACAATCTGACATCTTTAAAGATGTTCATGGGTGTTAAATTAAAAAATTCATTGGAAACTGGAAAATAACTTTATGTCATTTTAACAGGCTGAAGTTCAGCAGGTTGATTGAAGCTCAGCTCTACCATTTACCTACTAGTATGGAAATGTGATTCCTCATTGGACAATCAAGTTGTAAAAGGAGGCAGACATGGCTTTCTGTTTCAGTCAAACAGGTCACACAATTAGGATGAAGTGTTTCATTTAAAAGCCTAGCTTCCTGCCTACCACACTAAAACCCCTATTTGTTATGGCTTGTCCAGGGACACAGACAAGGGTTAAGAAGTACCTTCTGTGGTTAGCAGTCTCCTGCTGCATAGTTACAAAACAATAGTGAAGACCACTGAATGCCTGCCCCCCGACGGCTAAACTGTGACTCTTCCAGAGCAAGAAACAGAGAACTGTGTATCCAAATGAGGTTGATGGATGATAGAATCTATGTGCTTTGACCTCAGACCAGGACATTAAGTTTCACATCTGTATGGTCAGAATAACTGTCACTAGATAGATAAGAAAATTCTGTGTCTTGTCTTCATAGTCTTAAACACCTGGCATGGGTATTACTTCATTAGCAGCTCAGTGGGAATGCTGCTATCTGCTGAATTTCTGTTTGGATGTTTCCTAAATGGCTGTCATCTGAGCGCTGAGTCAGCCTGTTGTCACATATCTTTTCAGAACTGAACTCACAGCTTGAGGTGACAGAGGTACAAGTTTAGCAGTTGTGGTTAACATGTTATTTCCATTTTAAGTGGAAATATATCTTATGTATTTCTAATATATCTTATATATATGCTTACATCTTTCCAATCCATTTACTCTTGGAAGGAAATTTCTCAGACTAGTGCACAATCCAGAGGAGAAGTGCCCCAAAAGTTTGATAAAAATCCATTTGATTGTTACTGAAGTATCTGAATGTAGTAAGGCTAGAGAGGAGTGAGGAGGCACTTCCTATCGCTGAGGCTGTGTACACCAGATACTTTCTTTGTCTCTGGAAATTACCAGTATAATTAATTTCCGTGATGGCACATTTCAAGCTGTCACAAAGCTGTCACTTCTCTATCAGGTAATATTCACCCCATACACATTTTGTCTTACCATGAGGTACATGATTTTGGTCTCATATTCCCCTTATGTGTTTTTATAGGGCTCTGTTGGAAATAACAGAGAATATCTACTTTGGTATAGTAGACGAAAATAATTTTAGAAACTACAAAAGTACTCTGAAAAAAAAAAAGAACACTGGGAATATATTTTAGTTGATCCCTTAGAGAAATAGTAAGATCAATTTTACACTAAATTTTTGGCATTTTCTTGCATTTTGCCAGCTGAACATGAACCCAACACATTCTGGAGTCTCAAACCAAATTTCAAAAAACTCCAGTATTTTCCTTAAACTGTTCTGAAAGAAAAATGAATATGCAAAATCTTATTTTTACTTCCACATTTCTGAAAGCAAGTTATTCAATGAAAACTAGACACAGCAGACCAGATCCAGGTTTGAAAAAATTAACCATTTCCCAGGTTTGAAAAAGTTAATTCTTCTCATGCACTACTTCCCTATCTATATAAATACTCCCATATAATTCACTGTATATTCTGCACTCCATCATGCCCCTGTTTTTCTACACCTGCTTGTTCTGCATATGTTTCTCATGCTCTTTTCATGTTTTACTATCTCTCTCAGTGCACTGTAAACTGACAATTATTTTACTTGCCAGCATGGTGATGGTACTTTTAAAACATCCAGAATATATTTTTAACACAGAAAAATGTATATAGAGTAGTCACAGCTTCCTACTTCTTAGGAAGGTACTTTGAAAGGTACAGGCAGCACTTTAAAGTGTTCTGGGCAGGAGAAGCTCACAATTTCACCACAGACAGATACGATGAAGTTCTTTGTTGGGCTACAATGCTCCAGATTAGCTGGCATAAGGGAAGAAAAGGTGAGAGGAGCCAAAGACATAACTTCTGCTAATATCTGGAAGGTAGAAGAGTACAGAAGCAAACTGGAGACTCAGAGGGATATGTTTCCTTCCTGGGTTCTGTGTGTACACCCTATTTCTTCATTATGACTAGACTTGTTGATATGCAATGGAGGGGGAAAACAAGTCATAAAGGATGATAAAGAATTGATGTAGAGGGAGTTCCCAGCAGCTCCCAAGAGAAAACAGAGTGGGAGGCTATAGCTAATGAAAAGAAATAATCTGTTAGAAGTCCTGGGATTAGTGGTTTAGTAGCAGTGTGCATGGGAGGAACCCTTGTTCATTGTCTTCCCCATAAGGTACAAATGAAAGAAGTGATATCCTCAAGTCATGAATGCTGGAAAATTTTCATCTGCAATACAGCAAGATTTATGCATGGACGATTAAAAAACCTAGAAAACAAATCCCACAGAGACACCAGTTGCAAAATCAGAAAATATTTTCATGCTGTGGGATTTCAAAACTACTTGTATAGGAATATTATTACTTAGTTTCTTATCTTGCTACATGGAGAAACAGGAAAATTATACTTGACTATGCTTGGACTCTCAATCCTTCCGTAAACTGAGCAGCAGCCTGAATAAAAATGTCAAGAAACTTTTTTCTTGACTGAAGAATTTTTTTACAATTCTAGTGATAGAATCAGTCTTGAGAAGCACCTTTTCTGATTGGTGTACAGACTGAGAAATAATGATTACACTTGCCATGTTATTCACTTTTTTTTTTAATGTAAATTTCTGTTGTTGGGTGAAAAAGTGAAACATATCTGTCCTTCCCATACTTAGTTGTAGTTCAGCATGGTCATACCTTCTTGGCTCTTTGTACTGCTCCTCATTGTCTAATGTAGCTGCCATATGCACAAGAATGCATTTGCTGTGTCTTAACAGGCAGCAGATTTCATATTTTGGCAAGAAGGCTGGCCCATAGACGTTGTTTAGTTAGACTTTAAGGATCTAGATGCAAATAAAAAACTTCTTTTTCTTTCTCTTCAGGGAGACATGCCAGAAGTTGGAAGCTTTTTTGTCAGCAAGCATGTAGCCCCTGTTCATTCTTACCATTATGAATAGTTTCTGTTTTCCTTTTTCTAAACTGTCGTCTCCGCAATTTCTAGGAAAAAATATACCTTTTGAGAATTTTCACTGAAAAATATTTCCTATTTTTAAACTCATTTGTGACTTCTATTCTTATTCCTTGGCAACCTATATATATCATTAAGAATAAAAGAAACAAAGTATACAGTTTTCTAATGGTTTTAAAAAATTGAAGTTTACATTGAAGGCATTTGTGAAGCCATGATTTATTCAACAAGGAAAACAGAAAACAAATCTCTTTGTTTTGCTTTCAAAAGACTTTAATTGGCACACATAAAAAGATGATTGAATGTTATCCTGTTACTACTGATGCACATGATTTATCCCCATGTGTCTTTAAAACTCAATGGAAAAAACAGACTTATGAATTTATTGCTTTATTGAGTTCTTCATTACATTAATTGGATTTACTCCTATTAAAAAAAGAGACCAAAACCCAAACAAGCAGATGATTAATAAACTAGCCCCAAAATATTTTTTTTTTCTTTGATTAAAACTGAAAAAGCAACACGTATGTTGTCAATAAAATTTTACAGTATATTTTAGTCCACTCAATTTTGTGAAGGGTAAAAACTTCTTTATAAGCAGGGAAGAATGAAGACGTTCAGAACACATGATGATTGGAAAATTACAGACTTTGTCTTTTTTTATAATATACCCTAAAACTCTGTACTAAGTCTAACAATATTGCATTCAGAATAAAGATACTGTGAAATATGGGCTACAAGCTTCAGTCCCTTTCTGCTGAAGGGAGGATATTAACATAATTATCATGATAGCGCCATAGATACATCAGTTTTAGAATTTGATTGCAAGTTCCACAGCAATTTGAATTGGACACTCTACCACAAGCTCTTCTTTAAAATTTGCATTCTCCTTTTTTATAATAATTCTTTATTGTATATGATAGGATCAGCTATGTGTGGCACTAGGTACTTCTTTTGAAGGAATGTAATTAGATTTTGGTTATCCCTTTGTGCCTCATAGGCTGCAGATGGGTTTGCAAGCAGAACAAGCTACTCTGGTAGATAATCCCTGACCTCCTCCTCTCTTCCTGAAGTCTTGAGATTCCCACTCAGCATGTGACAGAAAATATAGTTTTCATATGAGCGAGTCCTGCTACCATACTATGTAGCAGGTCCACATATGTAATTTTTGTCCCTTGCCTTGCCTTGTCTTGTCCTGTCACTTGCATTTATTTCCCTTCTTCTCGTTTCTAATTTAGCCTCCCTGAACATACATAAAGGGTCACTCTTTTTTTACTAGACAGTGAAGTCAAGAGGGCTACAGTTACAGAGGTGCATATCAGAGAGTAGGTAGAGCAGCTCTGTGTTTTTGAAGATAATTATGATAGCCTATAACCATCGGATTTCCATGAACATTTGTCTGAAATTGTTACCCTTATCTTATACAGTTGCTTCTTAGCAGGTATGTAGTGACCATGGTGGTGTAAATATCAAGCAGAAAAATAATTTTACTTGTATTTCCAATTCTTTCATTTGTTGCTATTTCCGCATGTAGATAGCACTGTTTGTGGGAGAAAGAGTTGAGGAGATAAACCCAGAATGAACATTTTGGAATCTGGAAGACACTCACGGTGAATAATCATAGTGAGAAAGTTCCCTGAGCTAACCATTGAATTTTAAATATTGTTGACTGTTAAGCACCCTGTTCCTGAAATATAGGGAGCAGAACTAAAGTTTTTCTGGCTCTAGGTAACATGTAAGAAAGAGTTTCCTCCTTGGGACACATTGCTGATATTTGGGAAATGCCATAACAAATTTTTTTCTGATGGAAATACTTTTTATGTTTGAATTGTGGTACTTACCATATAACGGATTAATTTAGTTATTTGAAGGTGACAGGACACAGTTGCACATCAAAAAGGTGTTAAAATATAATAGTATTGAAAATGGGGGAAGAGAAAATTTATTTGAATACTGTTAAACTCGTTTGAAAATTGTTTGTGCTTTTATCAAAGTCTCTGTTTCCCCCTGACACTTTTTGAGGTATCATTTCTTGTTGTTAATTGCCAGAGAAAAGCATGCTGGCAGTGTGAAGCTGTGGAAATTGTGGAATGTCTCTCTTTCTGCATTAATTGCTGCTTACAGATACATATACCACATGTACTGTACAGACTTTTTCTCTGTGTGCCACAGGGAAATTTCAATATGACATTAAAAATTGGCTTGTTTTTCTGTTTGTATTTTTGATAAAAACTACAAAGTTTTCTCTTGCTTTGCGTACAGAGATGCATAGAAGGGATCCCCAATGTGTAGTCTATGCGAGACCAAACTCCTTCAAACACATACTCTTGGGCATCTGTAGTAATGATAGTGGACATTAAAGTCTATACTTGTGTCTAAAGGGTATTTATATGCGCTGCTTGAAGTAGTTAACTAAATCCCCGTACAATTTGCTTTGCTTTGTACAAAAGTATTTTTTGAGAGATAACTACCCCAAGGTTACTTAGAAATTACTCTAACATGAGAGAATTTTATTTTCTCCCTTAGTCTTTCTATGCTGTTAATAAATGGTGACAAAATGAAGTTAAAACTCTAATGGAAAGCTTAAGAAATTACTGTGATGACAGGCTAATATTAATTAAAAGTAAAATAATGGTCCTCAGCTACTGGGCCTATTCTAAATATTATCACCTGTTTTAAGGCCAGATTCCGATAAAGTTTTCAAGTTCATTGCCTTTCCAACAATTGTCTTAAGGAAATAAATTGTTTCATTTTCTTCCACATGTTTTCTGGACCATTGGTATATACATTAACACTTACTGATTTGCTGTAAAGAATTTTATATTGTTAGGAGAATGGCTAGAACCCACATGATGCAATATTCTCTGTGAAGTTTTTGTTAGTTATTTGGTGGCTTATATACATTCCTAGCCACTTCCCTAGATTCCAGTTACCTGAATGATAGTTATTTTCTTCATGCACTTGGAAACTACTCTTCTTTTGTGGAAATGCTATGCAAATTAGGTTTCACACGATTCAAATTAATCTTGGAAGGGAGAGGACTAGTTAGAACATGAGTAAGTTCTAATAAAATTTGTTCTTAGATGAGAGTGTTCATGAAATATTGGTACCAATTACATGCATTAACTGATAGCTGAATTCCAAAATGTCGCAAAATAAAGAGAGCATCTGTCTAGCATTTATCTAAATGACCATCTTTTCTATAGAACTTGATTAGCCTGAATGTCTGAGTGAGCTTAAATTTTACTGTTTGGAACACAATGCAAAACTCTATGTTTAAATGTACTCTTCAGATTTTAAAAGAAAAAAGTTCAGCAGTCAAATTTTAGCAAACTCTTTGTTACACTGAACCATAAGTTTTGGAAAGAAGCTGAAAATTTATTTTCCTATATTTACCTGCTGCAGGATACCATTTGTATCAGTCACGGCACTTGTTTTCAGGAGATGGATTTATGGCAAACTGGTTTGTGACATGTTCCTTCCACTTTTTTTCTCTTACATCCTACTCACATTCCAGTCCTGTGCTGGAAAATCTATTTATTCTATTCAACTGGATTACAAACTTCCCCATGTACCAAATGCATCCTCAGTAAGAAAAACAAGTTCTCAAAATTAATATGAGGTTCCCATTTACCACATTAATATATGCCTTTCTAAAGTAATTAAATAAACAAATACAAATAAGTAGCATACATGAATAATTAATAGACAAAATGTAATGTTTCATTTCAACTTAAAGCTAATTAAATGTCTTGCAGTCAGTGTTCTTAAAATGGCATAACACTGGAGGAAAAATTATATTAATCATTCAGCAGTTACTTCTGTTATAAATTAATTAATTAATTTGTTTTCTGTCTTTGTGCAATTGGTAAAAGCATCTAGAAACTACAGTCTTAACTAACAACATTCAGAGCTTAAATCTTCTTCATAGAAGAATTTCTGTACTGTTTTTATAAAAAATCCCTTTTATCTAAGCAAAGGTAAAATAATTTATTCACCCAAAATAAAAGTTCAATCAAAATCTTGTGATACTGGAAAATAAATCTGTGCAAGATTGTATGGCTATGTTGAGCTACCTATAATAAATTTTTATGTGGGTGGAGCATGACGGATCAGTTTCTGGGATTTCAATTGTGGTTTAGGATTTAATTTGATTTTAGGATTTCAACCAGTACAGTGCCTAGGCAAGATCATGGGATTTAGCACCCAAGTCTATTGTTCCATGAAAAATCTCTCATTTACTTCACCAGTATAAGCCTTTATCCATTAAAATTTCCTATATATTGTAAGAATAATAGTTGATTACACTGGCAGAGAAATACTGGGCTCTGATCCTGAGTGACCTTACATGGTGTAGGTTCCTGATGCCTGAACAAAGTCCATTAATCAAATGAGTGTTAGAAAAGAGGCCTATTCATATGAAATTGACAGAGACTTTATATGCAGAGACAGTAAACAGAGTCCCCATGCTTTCAACAAGGTGAGTTGAGCTTATGTGGAAAAAAAGAGTAGCAGATAAAAGTCTCTTGCTTAAAAATTCACAATCAATTTTATTCAATTCATGTTATTGTGATAAACACAGGATCATTTAAGAAGAAACTTGGAAACTTGAATGTTATGTATATGTTATATTTATAAACAAAGATCAACCATTTTGTGAGAAATCATCACAGGACCATTGTTAACACGGTAAACTCTCAATGCAGGGTATGAAAATTGACTTTCAGCCGTTTATAGTGACAATGCTAATCCTAGAAGCATTGAATGGTTTGGGTTGAAACAAAGATCATGTCATTCCAATCCCTCCACCATGGACAGGGACACCTTACAGTAGACCAGGTTGTTCAAATACCCATCAAACCAGCCTTGAACACTTCCAGGCAGAAGGCTTTCTCTGGGCAACTGTATTGGCTTGGCACGGACAGGTTTTAGGTAGCAGGGGGGCCACAAAGATGGGTCCTGTGAGGAAGCTGCTGGAAGCTTCCCACCATGTCCAGCAGAGCCAATGGCTGATGGCTCTGAAGATGGACATGTTGCTGGCCAAAGCTGGGCCAATGAGAGAGGTTGGTAACGCCTCTGTGATGACATATATAAGAAGAACATCAAAACAAAGTAACAAGATTTTAGGATTCTAGTCAGAGAAGAGGAGGAAATAAGAACATGTGAGGGAACACAACATGGCAACACCAAGGTCAGTGAAGGAGGGGGAGGAGGTGCTCCAGGCACCAAAGCCGAGATTTGACCAGCCAGGGTCAACACTACAGAAACCTCTTCCAGTGTCTCACCACCCTCATAGTAAAAAATTTCTGCCTTATATCTAATTTAGACATTCCTTCTTTTAATCCGAAGCCACTGCCTCTTGTCGTATCACTACACGCCATTGTAAAAAGTCCCTCTCCAGCTCTCTTGTAAGGTCTGCTTTAGGTACTGGAAAGCTGCTGTAAGGTTCTTTGAGGAGCTCTCTTTTCTCCAGGCTGAATAGACCCAATCCACTCAACCTGTCTTCAAAAGAAGAGGTGCTCCAGCTGTCTCATCACCTTGGTGGCCCTCCTCCGCATCTACTCCAACAGGTCCATGTCTTTTCTGTGCTTGGAACTCCAGAGCTGGATGCAGCATTCCAGGTGGGGCACCCTGAAAGCAAAGTAGACCGGGAGAATCTTCTCCTTAGATCTGCTGGCCACTCCTCTTTTGGGGCAGCCCAGGATATGTTTGGCTTTCTGGACTGTGAATATGCACTGCCAGGTCATGTCAAGCTTCTCATCTACCAACACACCCAAGCCCTTCTCAGAGTCCTCTTCTATTCCCTTCCCAACCTGCATTTGTGCTTGGGATTGCCCAGACCCACATGCAGGACCCTACACTTGGATTTGTTGAACCTCATGAGGTTTGGAAGGGCCTACCTCTCAAGCCTGTCACTTGGAGCACTGGATAGTGAAGACTGAGGAGAAAAAGTGATTGAGTAACTCAGCCTTCTCCATTGTGCAGGTAAACAAAAAAGGTCTCCTATTTCTTTCCAGAGTGACCCCACATTTTCCCTACTCTTCCTTTTATCACCAATGTAACCTATTGAAACTTTTCTTGTTGACCTTAACATCCCTGGCCAGGTTTGGTTCTTTCAGGGTTTACCTGATCCCTGGCTGTTCAGATAATTTCTCTCCATTCCTCCCAGGTGTAAGGACTTAAAAGGTCGGAGTTTTCTTTCTCAAATCACAGTTGACTATCTCAAACACTGTTACCACTGAAGAACTTCCACTGTGGAAAAGTGTGTAAAGAAGCAACTGCTCATCTGTGACCAGTGAAGCCCTCGCCCTCTGCCAAATATGTGCCTAAGGATACCTGAAACTTGGACTGTAAATTAAGCCACTGTGCTAAGATAAAAATGGTACTATTGTCCAGGTGTTATCTCAAGCCTATGGTGAGGTAAACAAAGCTGGGAGNCTGTAAATTAAGCCACTGTGCTAAAATAAAAATGGTACTATTGTCCAGGTGTTATCTCAAGCCTATGGTGAGGTAAACAAAGCTGGGAGAGAAGAATGTATCACTGATCATGGACACAAAGAATCCACAAGGAAAACCAACTCAACAACTCTGCTGAAATAATTTTAGGTAAAAGGTGACTATGTCAGGGGCAGATTAAGGCCCAGCAACTCAAGAAACCCACTGATTCAAAAGGACTAATTAGCTTTAGAAGTGAGGGAATCATTTAAACAATGGAATAAGATAAGTGTGTAGCCAATAAGCATTAATTCCTTTTTGTGCAAATATATATAAATAGTAAGAAGTTTTGAATGACCTTGGGACTCCCAGCACCAAGAAGCCCAGGGTGAAAAAGGACCAACAGGAGGCCACTGGATCCAAGGGTGGTGGCTATCTTCTGCTTAATCTGTCTATCTCCCCGTCTCTTTTCTATTTCTTTCTATCTTTCTACCTCACATTTTACTGTTAAATAAAAGCCATACTATTGACTTTGGTATATGGTCTCATCTGCAACTTAATTCAGGTAGAGGTATCTCTCAGCAGTCAGATTTTAACACCAGGCTATCTGTCCTTGCTTCCATTCTCTGTAGGCTTCATCTTTGTTTGGGTTTTTCCAGGAGTTGATACATGCAGGCCTCCTGGTGTTTTTGCCTGACTTCCTCTTTGCCAGGATGCAGCATTTCTGAGGTTGGAGGAGGTGACTCTTGAATATCAACTGGCTTTCTTGAGCCCCTCTTCCCTCCAGAGCTTTATTCCATGGTACTCTACCAAGGAAACTCATGTAGAGGCCAAAGTCTGCTTTTCTGAAGTCCAGGGCAGTGAGTTGCTGTGACCTTCTCACTGCCTTAAGAATCTTGGACACCACCATTTCGTTGTTACTTCAGCCAAGGCTGCCCTAAGGCTTCACATTACCCATAAATTCGTCCTGGTTGCTGAGGATAAACTCCAGCATAGCACCTCTCCTTGTAGGCTTCTCTATTACTTGGAAGGAAGTTGTCATCCATGCATTCCAGAAACCTGCTGAATCACTTGCGTCCTGCTGTGTTCTTCCTTCAACAGATATTGGTGTGGCTGAAATCCCACATGAATTCAGGGCTTATGAACATGAGACTGCTCCTATCTCTCTACAGAGGGCCACATACACTCAGTGTTCCTGATTGGGCAGCCTACAGAAGACCTCCACTATAATGTCACATGTCCCTGCCCTCCCTTTAATTCTGACCCATTAGCTCTGGTTCAGCTCCTCATCCATCCGCAGGCAGAGCTTCATGAACTCCCTCTGTTCACTGACATAGAGAGCGACAAATCCTCCTCATCTTCCCTGCCTGACCTTCCTAGAGTCTGTATCCTTCTGTTCCAACACTCCAGTCATAGGAGGTATCCCACTATGTCTAGTGATGCCAGTAGGACTGTAGGCCTGCAGGTGTGCATGTCTCTATCTCCACTTGTTTAGTCCCAGACAGTCAATTTTGTTGGGTTTTTTGGTTTATATATATTTTCCGTAAATTCCTTTTATTTTGCAATGTACTTTTTAACAATATTTGTTTTACTTATAGCACCCAGCATTAAGAGTGAGAGTAGTAACTCACCCAAATCCCTAAGAAGGAAGCATGTTATTCGCAGTCTGAATTTTCACAGCCAGATGGCTATAAAAGCCTGATTTTGTGCACCTGTATTTCAGTTTATTAACTGAGCCCTGTTCATAACAATATCAAACACAAATAGCTCCTCAAAGAGCAGAATTAATGAAGCTTTTTTTCTACAGATATTCTTAAGGACAAAAGACACTTTGCAATGTCATTGTTATTAGAACTGTCTTTCCAACCTTTGGGGAAAACATACCTTCTTGTGGTCCCTATACAGCCCCTAGTAACCACTGGTCACTTCCACAAATCCAGCAATTTCAACGCCACCCCTCAGCTGTTTTCCTAGTCTCTATCTTTCTTTGCATGGCTTGTCAAGTAAGTACCATGTCCTTGATGTAAAGCTGCTTCCTAATTTCCCAGCCTGGTAAATATATTCTGGCTGCCTATGCACTGGCAGTCAAATGAATGAGGATTACAAATGACCTCACGATTTAGCTGTTCCCACATAGAAGCATTACAATGGTGTCTCTTTTTGGCACCAGTTTTCATTCAGCTTGTACAGAGGGACAGCATTTTTGTAGACTTTTACCCCTTTCATTTTTCTATTGTGACATACCAGTTTCAAACATAGTAGGATAAATCTAGTAGACAAACACATAATCTTTAAGAATTTGTAACTTACTTTTCCTTAACAACATGGATGGCAAATCTAATGATTAGCATTTTTAGATTCCTTGAACTTTATATCCTCCATTTAATTTTTTTATACTGATCTGTTACTGAAAAACACCTTCTTTAACACTTTTTATTACTTTGACTCACAGTTAGAACATTTAGCATATTCAATTTCAAAGCCAAAGCAACTTCATTTTATCTTTAAAGAAAGACTAGGAGTTATTGACTCAAATGCCTTCATTCTGTTAGGTTTTTTGGTTTTGGTTTTGCTTTGATTTTTTTGGTTTGGATTTTTTTTTTTTTTAATTCAGTAGCACATTACTGATTTCCTTTAGTGCTTTGCACATAAAATCTGCCCTATTATGGAGGGTCAGTATATAATTTATGTTCTACTTTTAGTGTTATATCTAGGTCTATGTGACTTTCTGTACTAGGAAGGTAATTTTTCATTTATTAAAAGGGACTGCTGTAGGAAAATCTATGAAAATCTAGAGAATAAAAACAGTATATATAATTCGTGAATCATTGGTGCATATGAATGTTGTTATACTGGAAATTTGTTTCTGAAATAGGCATCAATACACCTTTAAATCTTTAAAAACCTTATAAATATACATACTCAGCCCCCTAATTTTTAATTCTTAGATGCAGCAGTTTTACAGTATCACTCAAAGTAGTCAGTTTTGAGCTATTTTGAATGAAAAGAGACACATGATGACTCAAGAAATCCTAATTGCTACTTTGTACTGTTTATTCAAACTCATTTTTTTCTGCTGTTCTGAACAGGGGGAAAATGATGGTAAGTAAAAAGACTGCTCCTCACAAGATTATCTCATGAGCCCGTAGAGTCATATAGGTCAAAACAGTATCCTGATCCATACATAGATAGCTACAGAACAATATGGCCCATGTCTATATTATTAAATTCTCTCTTTCTTTACACAGAGTGGCTGCAAACACGTTGCTAATGCTTTTTGAGGCTTTTATTTCTAAGGGTAACACCTCTGAGAAGGTGTAATACTGTGCGTCTTTATATGGCATCCCCTCTTCTTTTTTAAATCACCATTTCACTCTCTTAAGAGAATAAAAACTTATAGTTAAAGCAAACATATTTCACTCCGAAGATTTCCATTAGAAGAGATTGGCAGAGGTGATATCGGCTTATCCAAAGGTCAGTAATAATTTCCAAAAGCTACTGCCATTTTAATTTCATAAGTATTGTCACTTTCATTTTACACAATTTTGTCAAACAGAGACCCCATAATAATTTCTTCTTCCAATACATTTTCCAGTGTTGGGATCCTCCCGTCATCATATGACCATGACCACACTCATGCCGTGGACCATTTTGATAACTTCAAAACATAGAAACAACAGATTTCCTTTACTTGGGAACAGTACCTGGGATTGTTTAATTTCCTAGTGTAGATACACAAATGTCCAGTCAGACTTTTCAGCTGCTGATCTCACCAACCAATTGTACATAAATTTTCAAAAGAACATATTTTCCACCATGTGCTCTACTTTCCTTCATATAGCTTAATATTTTCTTTAATCTGAAGAGAGCTTTGGTCAGTTACCCTTCATTAATAACTCAGTATAAATTAACCTAGCTAGAAAAGTATGAAACAGATTTCTTAAAAACCATCCAGAAAATATTTTGATCCTTTTATCCCTCTCTGGAGAGTTTTAGTGCTCTCAGAAATAGGTGGCCTAGGCACACTTCTAAACTGGGGATAGAAAATCATAGATCAATACGGGTATATAAATTTTGCATTTCATTGTTGCTCAGATCTACTATTTTCAGTACGGTTTTCACCACAGAACCCCATGAATGGGGTTTGGAGAAAAGGTTTGTAAACCATCAGCAGTATCAAACTGTTTTAACACAGCATTTTCAGCCTAGTTTCTTGAAGAAATGAGATGCATGCAGCCAAATTGTCTCTCCATCTGTATATTTGTAAATATCTCCTAATAGCTTTTATAATCTGTTGGTCATTTCAGCTAAACCTTTCTGAGAGTAGAGTTGTCAAGGGTATTATATTACTATTAATCCAGTAAAAATTAGTGAGTGAGTAGACATACATTAGTGGAGAAAAAGCAAACGTAAATTTGCCCTGTAATTCTTCCAGAATGAAATAAACAGCTACCTCATCAATAAACTTAAAGCTTTGAACCCAGCATTTTTTCCATTAAATGAAAAATGGAAAAGAATCTTGTGCAAGGGAGAAATGAAAGGGCTTTAAGGACATGACAGGGAGTAGGACAAATGGAGAAACTATTAGGAAATACAGAACACTAACAAATAAAAATTTGAATTTAATTATCTCTGCTTTTCTTGAAACAACTCCCTTTACTTAACCATGTAATTATAATAGCACCAGTGGATCAGAAAGTGGTAACAAAAAGAGAAAGGTGCTAATACGAAGTTCATTGTTTAAGTGCCTTTAACAATAGGAGTGAGAAAGTTTTTCAAGCATCTGACATAGCAGGGGCTGCTGACCGGCAGTCTAGGTGCTATAGACAGCACAGAGGGATTTGTCTGAGGCAGATTTTTAAATGAAAAGCAGGAGGTCCATCACTGAAGCATAGAATCTGGAGAATGGCATCTATGAGAAATAGCTGTTTTTCCTGATTTCCAGGAGGTCCAAACTCAGCAAAAAAACCCTGGTACCAGCTGCCTCACCCAGAGACAAAATACAGACCCTTTTCCCTCTGAGAGGAGGCATCTTCAGGATGCCACTGCATTCAATCTCCAACTTGAAGATGAAAAAATGCAGCCTGACAAAGCGACCTTGAAAGATTGCTGACCCTCTATTGTAGCTTTTACTTTGGATGCAATCTAAATTAAAAGTTGCTTTTTGTCTTTTCTGAGTGGTTCTAACTTTTCAGAAAGAACCATTCATTTCTTAATTTTCTGTAAGAGAATAGAAAGTCTGGAGGGAAAAAGATAAGCTTATGACATGGGCTTTTGTTTTGGTTGGGTTTTACTTTGGGGTTTTGGGTTTTTTTTCAGGCCACCATTCTAATGAAAATCACTGAAATCCAATCTAAACCAGGCTTAGACTTTGACTTATATTGAAACTTAATCTACTATTTGACACCATTAGTTTTGCATAGTTATACTCAAGAAACTTAAATAACTGCCTGGCACCCTAGCTTTGAAACCTTGTGGTAAGTCAACTGAATAACAATTTTAAATATACTGCCCCTTAATGTGTGAGAACTAAAGCAGACAGTTAAATGGATAGATAGACACAGAGAAACAGAGAGAGCTTTACCTATCACCAAAATAGCTGGTGAAGAAGGGAAGCTGTGAAAGACTATGCCTCCCCTCAACAAATAAGCTCCATGGAAGAATACACGTTGTTTCTACTTCCCCTGCCTTTAATACCTAAGAGTAGAAACTATTCACAGAGATTATAGCAGTAGACATGCGCCAAAATAATGACACTGTTTATTTTTAGAGGTGTAGGTAAACTAAAAAATACTGTATTTATGTGGAAGATGCTCTCTTTGCAAGGAGGAATGTAAGTAATACATAACATGCATCAACATATATATATATATAGTAAACGTAGGCAGAATTTCCTTCCTCTGATCTGCATTGCAGATATCCTATCTACATTGGGAAATTGTGCTGCATATTCCATAGTCATTTTGCATACAGAGTAGCCTGACAAAATTTGCATTAGAGTTCCACAATTCATATGATGAGAGTATTTTTCCTAGATATCTAGAGTGACAGTTTTTGCTTGTATAGGAACCCTGGCGTTTTTATGCAGCTTATTTATTTATTCATGCATTTATTCTTTCATTCCTTAATTGTAACATTTATAGGACATGGGGTCTTTTTAGTTAAAACTCTCAGGATTTGATCATCAAAACAAACCTCATTCATTCTGCTCCATCAGAAATGAAAAAAAATATAATTTTTGCCATGTACTTCAATGATGATTTATTCTATATCTGAAAGAGTTTGCAGACTCATGACCTTATATTCTAATGCATCTTTTACTCTATTACCACTTTTTGAAACTACAAGAAAAATTACAGAAGTGAGATTTTTGTTTCCTCGTGATGTTTTTGTTAATAGGGCACTATTTTTATACATAATTTAATTACATTACTGAGGATTAATAACCTTCTTTATCTACAGAGCAACAATTTAAATATCTAAATGAATGATTACACATTAACATGTTCATTAACAAACAAGGATATATTAATATCAATTGATTTCAGAGAAAGGTTATTGATTATTTAAACACAAAGGATTTCAGTGAAATATTGATTGAACCCATGTGTATAGGAAAAACTAATGATGTCTTTGACTTTGTACCAATTATGACAAATCTTAGTGCAGGCAGAAGATTTGACACTTTTAATATTTTGATGTCTTCAAGAATCCCCAGGCAAATAATCCTTTTTCCTTCAAGGCAAACTGCAACACAATCTAGTGCAATGAGAAATGAAGGTCTCCATTTTAAGAGACCTTTAGGATATTGGTTTGAATCCTGATTGTCTTAGAGTCATTTTGGAATATCTAGAAAACCACAACTTATAGTGTAGAATGAATGCAGAAATGTCTGTATTCCACATCTCATAAGAAATTTATTTTTATTTGTTTTGTTGGTTTTTAGTTCTTCAAAGAAAACATATTCAGTGAATCTATTATAAGAATTACTCTTCTGACATGGATATCAGTCATATATACATGTGCATGAATAAACATTGGAATTGCAACAGCCACTGCCTTCCTGAGAATTGAAAAGAGATTTTTTGCTCTTACTGAAGTATTTTGCATTATGTTATGGTTTGTTGTTTTCTTTTTTTTCAATATAAATGTCTTAACTGTGTGCTGTGCCATTTCCTTGTATTTTGATTTAGCATTATGACATGAATCTGTCAATATCTGTTGCCCATACTTTGTATGTTTTTTGCTACAAGAAGCTGCTCAGCATAAAGTTATTGTAGAAATTAGAATTGAAGATTAACATAGCTCTCCTTCACATGATGTAAAAAAAAAAAAAAAATGCTGCCTTTAATATACAGTATCACGAGCACTTCTTAATGATGAAAAAAGACAATAGGGAATATAGTGAAGATAAAATATTTTTCTCCATAACAAGGGAATATTGTTCCAAAGAGGTAAAACAATACAAAAAGTTTCTTTCATAAACTGTTGCTTAAGTCACAGAGAGCACGTAAATGGGAGTATATATATATTTTAAAGAACAGAAATTAAATTCAAACTTTCCAGTCCTTCACTTGATTTATGCTGATAATTGAAGTTTTCTTGATGAACTTTTTACAAAGTTTCCCTGCCCTTAATGAATTTTTTGTTTTTCAGGTTAGGCTACAAAGGGAGAAGATATTAGTAGTCAGTATCGGAATATTATAAATAATAATATAATGACAAAAATTACTTTCAAGATAGAATATAGGAAAACATGAGAAATTTGGATTATTCGTTTGTTGAAGACTTGATGAAGCTCATGAAGCATGGCCTGCAGGCCAAGGGAGGTGATTCTTCCTCTCTATTGCATTCTCCTGAAACTCCGTCTTGAGCGCTGCATCCAGTTATGGGGCCCTCAGCATAAAAAAGACATGTATCTGCTTGAGCAGGTCCAGAGGAGCACCATGAACATGAGCAAAGGCTGGACTATGTCTCCTTTGAAGAAAGGCTAAGACTATGGGGATAGTTCAGCCTGGGAAAGAGGGGGTTATGCAGGGCCGTTATTGCATTCTTTTAGTAATTAAAAGGGGGCTTATAAAAAGAGGTAGAGAGGGATCCTTTATCAGGGAGTGTAGTGAAAGGATGAGGAGCAATAGTTTTCAACCAGTAGATTTAGTTTAAATATAACCCTTTTCTGTGAGGGTGTAGAGGCACTGGAACAGGTTTCTGGGAGTAGTTGTGCATACCTCATTCCTGGAAAAGTTCAGGGCCAGGTCAGATGGGACTTGGAGTAACCTGGTCTAGTTGAATATGTTCCAGCCCATGACACAGGGGTTGGAGACAAATGATGTTTAAGGTCCCTTCCAACCCAAATCACTCTATGATTCTAGATTATTGCTGATAAATCTGTTACCAAATAAATATTAGTAAACATAGTTTAATCCCTTTTTAATTGTGCTTAAGTTTCCAATGGTTGTTCAAAGAATAAACCATCTTGCCCATTGCCACAAGCCAACATCCAGCACTTCCTTCCCAACATCAAAGATGTACATCAACTTTTTAGAACAATAGTTTAAGCTCCAGTTTTGATTTGTGACTTTTTCAGGCAGAAAGTCTCTGGGACCATCTGTAGTTGACCTGGCCTGGCCTGAAGCGAATTTAAACTAAGTGCAGGATTTTCTCCAATAAGGTGTATGTCAGTCAAATCTAACTAGGTTAGATACAAGAGAGAGCACAGATGCAGCATGGCTGAGAAAAATATACTTTGTCTTCAGCTCAGGAGTGGAAACAGCTGCTACTGCATTGGAATATCAGGTCATTTGACTTGCAAAAGAATGGGAACTGCAGCTTTTTGTAGCTGTTCCTCCTAAATGTTCGAAAAAATGTCATAACCTACATTGTCTGCTGAATGGTATTTCTTTTGTCAGTTGAATTCTGACATCTCAGGTGGTAGGGAACACTCCTAACTAGCAAAGGACAGTAATCTTACATTTGGAAAAAGTACATTAAAGTACAAAATTATCTTGAAGATAAGTGTAAAAAAAAAACAACAGCAGCAGCTAATAGCGGACTGTAGTGGACTTGGTAGTCTCATGGTGACATCCCTGATATGACCCCTTCTCGTATCAGGGAACAAGCAGAACACTTCTCCATAAATTGCAGCAGGGCAGCAAATAGGTGCCTCTGTACCACTCAGAAGGGAGTTGCCTGCTACTATTAGCTGTCACCTTTCCTTAGTTGCACTGGTTGCTATACAGGGAGAAGATTGGGCTGCCTTACTCAGCTCCAGTGGCTCTCTTGATGTGACATGCCTTTCATTTTCAGTCTGCAGAGTGGTGAAGAGGCTCTGCCCTCCTGACGATCCTTGCCATTGTAAGAGACAATTCTACATTACTAGCCCCCCTCCCTTCTGTGTGTTTCGATGGAAGAGGTTTTGGCCATGGGCTGTGTGTCCTCTGCAGACTGCACTTGGAACCAGCTATCCAACTCCTTCTCAGCCTCCTTGATACTGCACAGTCTTCTCACTTCCTCCTGCAACTCAGAGCCACTTGCAGCAGGAGGTACATACCTGACTTGGGCACACCCTTTACAGGCAGGTCTGTTGCCTGTCCCAGGAGAAATGTCTTCTCATTTCCTGTAGTCTGAGGCCCACACTGCAGCCTCTCCCTTCTGCAGCTCCCTCTTGGGTGGAGTCATTGGCCACCAGGGTAGATGGTACAGACCCCCCAATAGGAGCAGCAGCCTTGGCTCTCGGACAAGTGCTCATGTAGTGGGTTGAGTTTGGTAACCAGCCAAAAACACCAATTCTGTGTAGTGGTTTAAGGGGTAACTGTGGGCATTAGCCCTCCCCCCGATGTCCTTGCAGTGAGATAAGCTATTAGGAGGAAAGCAAAGCAGGCACACAACTTGAAAGAAATGAAAAAAAAAAGTTTAATTAACACCCAGATGGTCACCCACTGCAGCTCACCATTCTGCTTTGGGGGTTGGGAGGGTAAGTGCCCTTGGCCTGTGCAGATGGTCACAGAACGGTGGCTGGTTGCAGGGTTATGTGGGCTTCAAGTGGCTCCACTCAGCCAGTGGAATACCCCTCTTCTGAAGAGGCACATTCCTGCACACCCTCCTCCACAAATTGCCATACCACACCCTAGCTGACACACCATGGCTGGTTTGTCTGCCCTGGTCATGGTGCTTCTGATCACTCACGCTCCCTGGGGCTGACCTTTGTTGCTGTGGAACGCAGCCATCCAGCCAGGCCTCCTCAGCCACTCTCATGCAAGCTGCTGGCTCCTGGCAGGGCTCAGCACCCCCTGGACATTCCCTGGAACAGGAAACACAACCCAAAGTTTGTGATACTCTCTTCATGGAACGCACCTGATTCAGAGCCGATCACCTTGGTGACCATGGAAATCTTAGCCACAATTATAAAGGAATTAAACTATATTTATTGGTAAAAAATTGGTACAAATTTTAAAAATTGTTAGAAATTTACCACTATCTGAATAATACCAGTCCAGAGCAGCAATCTTAATTCATTTTCTCTGCAAATGTACACCCTTTCTGTGATACTTAATTTTTCCCAGGATAGTGGAATTCATGGTTTCTGAGTGAAATTCACCTCTGTTCATAGTCTGTCTCCCAAGTTTTGCTTGACTGAGACCAAAGAAGTTAACATCATTTACTCTTTCTTATACCAGGCCCTAGATTTCAAATCCTATACACAATACCTATAAACATCTCAACCAAATTGATTTAGTGTTGAAGACACAATTCAACTATTTAAAACATCCAAAAATATTTCCAAAGCACCTAGGTCCATGAACACTGAGGTAAACAGAGCTTATTTTTCTCTTGACTCACAATACAGAAATTTTCCAAGGAATTTTTGGAAACCTGTTTATCTTTGAGAGCTGTATGTCTAATAAGTGCAGTGGAAACTGACTGACTAGAAGCTTAACAGTGGCAGTAGGGGAATAATACACACACAAACACACACACACATATACACTAGGGAACTCTTTCCTCCACATCAATTCAGTTTGACAGTCCTTGATTTAATTGTTAAAATATTAAAATATTAAAATGATTAAATTCCTGTCTAATTTATTAGTAGCTTATATACAGACAACACCTAGATTCTGAGACACTAGCTTTTCCTTCATCAGCATTTTTTGGTCAGAATTTGACTGCATTTTATCTTTCACTGCTGTATCAAATAATTTAGAAAATGTCACTTTTTTTCTCATAATCCCAGTTTTGACAGAGCAGATTTTCTATCATGTTGGAGACAGAGCAGATTTTCTATCATGTTGGAGACAAACACATAAAATTGCCTTTGCAGTCATTCCTTTGCATCTTTTAAATTAGCTGCCACTGTTACTTTTGTTCATTTATGCTTTCAAACTTGATTATGAAAATGCCAATATTATGAACTTGGTTGTACAGGAAAATCATCCAGAGTACCTCAGGTTCTCCTAAGAAAACATGGGTGACTACAGATTTTAAAACATTGTATATTATAATTCATCATCCTGTTGTTTTCCCTTCACTTGTCTGTGACAGTTTCCCTAGCTATTGTGACACTGGCCTTGCATGTCATATTATTTATTTTTGGCAACTCAAGCTGCCAGAAGGGTGCAAAGAATGGTGATGCCTATATAAAGTTTCTAGTAAAATCAACATTACCAGTGCATTTGAGATGTGTTCATTCAGGCACTGCGAAAAAACATCTAAGACTTGTGGATTAAAGAGCAACAGGCTGGGGATTAGCTAGCTACCATCAATATGTAAGGACTGCAATCTATAAAGTCTTTTACACATATAGTATTGCACAGCTGTGAATATAATTCCTGTTTGTCTGATAGAAGTATTCTTTATTTGGAGATTGCAAATAATGTTTTGAAAAGAGGTATCATGGGGAGCTTTATGAATGTCACATACCATATTCACTATGCAGACCTAATGACATTAGTGCGGTTTGTCATTTAGCTCAGTACAAGATTTATGCTTGTTTTTAATATAGAAACTTGCAATGTAGATGTAAATGGTTATACTACAGGTTTTCTTCTTTTCTTTGATTTATTACTGTTCATGCACATGAAGGAATCCCAACAAAAGTCTGTAAGGCTTTATTTTTATAAATTTCTTCATCACAGACTCTGAAGGCATTCTAAGGAGACTACATTGCTAGCAAAATCTATAAAACCTTTTTGATAATGGGGCAAGTGTAAAAATTCTCGTAAGGGGATGATATATGTTTTACCTTGATAAAACAACAGCTCATTTTGGTGAAAGCAAGACAGTGCACTTCCAGTTGCTCTCTGTGTCATGAATAACCAAATAAATATCACCTCTATTCTTGGTTACATTTTTATTTAAATAATAATTTTGTTTTATTAAAAATAAGAGTATCTACAGATACACAAAAGCAGTATTTCAAAACCTATTGTTTTATAAATACCTTTGTGTTGCATAAAGCTTTCCGCACTGTAGGACAATTGGTGAGTGCAATAAAATGTTCTCTATCGATCTGTGTCATAGCCCATTGCTTGTTGCCTTGAGTATAGTATATAAGCCACCCAGAACACAGTCTTTTTTTTTTTCCCCTGAGAAAGATAACAGAAGTGATCCAGACTTTCTATTGCAGCTGCCAAGTTCAAATAAAATATGGATAGTAGATGTCACCCACCATGTTTTGGGAGGAGATAGTAAATGCTTTTTAGCCATTTATGCTTTCTGTGTCAGTTTTCAAGATTTTAAAACTATTTAAGGCCAAATGTATGTAATTTTTTTTAATTCAACATTTTATATGCATATTTCTGTTGTCATATATCTATGACCCATATGCATAATTTTATTTATGGCAATATATTTGCACCTATAATCATTATATTCTATTTGTAATATAAATACAATTCTTGTTCCATACTTATGTGTGTCGGCAAATGCAAAAACCCTAACAATTTCATTTAACAGTGTCCAGAAATGCTGTTCAGTATTTCCGTTTTTTTCATGCTTCACCATAGATTTACTCAAGCTAAAACTATTTTTCACTTAGGATTTACATATAGTGCATCCACTGCAACAGAATGGGAGAGATAAGGCAAGCCAATAATGCACTCGGTATTTATAATTTTACGAGAGAAATAAATACTTTTGTTAATAACAATAAAGGAAATAGATTAATTATTTGCATTTATGCCTCACATTAAAAGAATGCATAACATTCTTTTAAAACAGTAGATACACTGCTGTCACGAAGACCATTTGATTTGTCAGCTTACAGAATTTGATTTAGTGGGCTAAGACATGCAAGTGGAACTTTACTGAGGTGAACTCTGTGTATCTCCATAAAAAGCCCAATTCCTGTTTATAAAATAGACACATAGGAATCAAAAGTAAAAGCATATACAGCTAAAGCAGTAGTTTTGATTACAGTTCAGAAAAATAAGTTATGTTCCAGTAAAATTAGGGTCTTCTCAACATAATTTAGTAGACGAAAAATAGAATAACTTTAAAATTTGAAGTCTATAAAATAAATATTTTACATTACAATATTTAGTACAACACTCATAATTTGGGTTATGTAAGATGGGAGACTAAAAGCATAAAAAGAGAACAGAGGATTTACTAGCTGGTAAATTTTACCGAAGTATTCATGGTCATCTAGCTGCAGTATGCAATCTCCAAAGAGATGTGAAAGGATATTTATTCATAAGACAATTTTAGACAGAGGTACACTGTACCTCAACAATTACATAGATTAGATAACTTGCTCATTGTCATTCAAAATATCTGCATATGAAAAGTAGCTTGGCAATCATATATTAGCATTTTCAAGTTGCCCTAAAATGCTAAAGATTGATGACTTCTTCAGACTGATGAGATCAGTAAGATTTTTGAATGCTATGAGTGACTTCATTGGAGTTTGTTTAGCTAGCAGCCTAGAAAGTGTCTGAGGATGACTACAATTTCATGAAGGTCAACTGAACACTTTTGAATTTGCCTAGCTGGAACCCTAAAAGGCTTCATCCCAGCACTGCATTGTCAAGGTCCTGCAGGTAATGCTTTTAATCAGAATGTTTTTGCACATTTTTCTAAGGAATTTCTTCTCTTTTGCCTTTCTGTTTACTTTTCATTTGGGCTTGACATGACACTTAGAACACACCATGCATAAACACTACAGAGGCTTGGTTAAATGCAATTCTTCCCTTTGCTCTGTGACAGAAATACCAAGCAGATTGACTATACTTTTCAATTAACTTGAAAGCCATTCTGTTGACACCACTCCGAGAGGCTTCTGTACTCCTCAGGCAAGAAAGTATGAGCAAAGCATAACAACAATTTTCCCAGTAGCTGCTGCTGAACTGCACATCTTAGAGCTTCAACAGATACAGAAAAGCCTTTTGCAAAGGCCAAAGCCTATTCTTCATTTGCAGGCTGTACTGGGCATGATTCAGAATGAGAAATAAACCAAAGAATGTAGTATCATTAAGTCTACTCTTATCAAGAGGTCAATTATGTTTCATATACAATATTTTCCTTATATTTATATGCATGTGCTTTGGGAAGCTGCATTCAATGGAAGCATGAATATACATGTTTGTTTTTTTTTTAAAGATACAAATTTTAATGCATTGTTTTCATCTATGAACCTTTGAAACATGATGTTTTTGCAGAATCAAAGCATGAAAGATGCATGAATTCATATCAGTAGATATGTTTCCAGAAACGAGGAATCAGTGGCATTTGTTACATATTTAGCATGTTTGGCAAACAGCATAGGACTTGTGTGTGTATCACTCTTTTCTGGTTAGTAATTGCTCTGATGGACTTCTCTAGGATGAATTAAATTAATGGGTCATGGCTAATGGAGATAGGTTTGCATTTTGTTTATTATGAATTATGTTCCTATCACATAGGAATTACATTCCTATCAAAATTCAAGGATGCCAAGAAGTCAGCCACCATTTCCTGACAGTTCCTTCCTATTGTATGGTCATTCAGACCCCCATTTAGAAAAGGATTCAATAGACAATGTGTTGTAACCCCCTCGGCTCGAAGCCAGACATATCAAACTGGCAGGAGATGACAGCGTGACATCGGCTCCAGTATCATTCCACCAGCAATGGGGAATTTGTGAATGCATGAGGCTGGAACTCTCTCCTCCTACTGGCAGCTCTACATACTGAATATGAGCTGTTTTAAATTTATTTTCTATATTTAATTTTACATTAGCATATTTTACAAGGAATCTCCCAAACATCTTGTTAAGGTTAATGTTTTTGCCTCTACACTACAGATATTTTCTGTGTTTTTTTCTGACAAATTGCGAGTATTTCTCTGATTGTCCTCTTCAAAGTGCCAGATTGAAATGGAATAAATAGCTGTTAAAATAGTTAAAGTCATTAGTTGCAAAGGTTTTGTTATTTTCTTGCTGTATGACCTACATAGAGACAGGGGCAAGAATGTAAGAGGTATGGATCCATGAAATATATTTAATTTTTGACACTTTAGTTTACTTTAAACTTACTTCATAACTAACATAATTATCTTTGAATATTTATTGATTACTTCAAATCTTGGCCAATGGGATTACAATATATTTACAAGTAAATAAACATCTTGGTTACATTCTCTTCAAATTTCTGCTCTGAATTGAGATGGAACTACATACAATGGAGACCTGCTGCTTGCTTAGCAAAGGTACCAACAGTATCCTGCCTGTGTTGACTTCCCTGGGCTGTTTTCCTTCCTAAATAAACAGGCTGCTTTTAGGATGATAAAGCTTTCTTGGGTGCACTTGTAATGGGATAATGCAAATGTCAACCTGTTCTTGCTTGAAAGGCTTTCAGTCACAACCTCAGGCAATCTCTGCAGGGGTTTTATAAGCAATATGTTTCCCTACTTGCCCACCAGCTCTGTCCGTGTTAGCCAAAGAGTTAAAACATCCACCCGGAGAAGACACAAATGACAATTCAGAATATCAGCTTGCACTGACACTCATTTCATATTACCTTAAGATGTGGACCTGTGAGCTGTGGCAGCTGTGGAAAAAGCCATGCCACCCATCCTGCAGCTTGTGGTGCAATTGTGTAGGTGAGAGCCAGGATTAGCTAGCATGAGGCATGAATATTGCAGGAGTGTAAACCAGAACACTTAAATTAATGATACCTACATTTTGTTCAGCTGAATTAATTGCAGCTTATTCAGATCAGCTCATATTTTTCTGAAACAGTCCATTGAGTTCTAATTTTCTGATTTCAACCTCTGTCCTAAAATTACATTCTTGGATCATTAAAGCCCAAGAAGCTCAACAAGCTCTCCAAATAATTGAACAAGATGAAATTCCCTTTGTGAAATTGAGAACTACCTTTTTTTACTAATTAATTTGTTGCAGTAATAACAACATTTACAACAGGAAAAAAATAGTAAGAAAATGGCTTTGTGAAAGCAAACCTCCAGTCACCAGATACCTTTTTCTCTTTACCTTTTTCAAAGTTTTTTACAAGTTTGAATTTTGCTAAAATCAGAGTGCACAGAGCAGTGTGACTTCAATTTTCACAAAAAATAATAATACAGTCTTCTGAGCACTGGAAAGCTTCCTCTCTTTAATCCATCTCCTTACTTATTCCAAGGTTTATAATTGAACTAATTGAGGACAAAATCAGGCTCTGGAAGGAAAAAAGCATATAACTCTTGTGTTATTTATTGTGTACAATAAAACATCAGATTCTTAAGAAGACCAAGTAAATGAAGATTTATCAAGAATAACAGGCCAAGGTCTTCTGTTTTATAACATAGGTATTTATAGCATTTGAAGAAATTTCTAATTTTTACTAACAAGAACATACTGTTTTAACCAAAAGTGACAGATCTCTGTCATTATTGAGAATATACACACATCCCAACAAAGGAGGAAACAGAATTACAGATTCTTTAGGAGACAATTAAAAACACTTGTCAATACACGACACAGTACAGAATACATTAAGAACTTGCTACTTCTAGCTTATAGTTTGACGAGACACCATAATAATTTGATATTCAAGTACATAGCTGCGAAAGCTGTGGACAAAATACATGTTGGGGTTTTTTTGCAAACAAACAGAAATTTTTATTCCCCAGGAACCTTCCAGAAGAGAAAGTTATTATATCCCTATGAGTATTACGCAGACATAGCTCCTTGTCTACCTGCTTAAGCAGAAAACTTTCCTAAAATTCACAAGTGCCAAAAAAAAAAAAAAAAAAAAAAAAACCACAGGGGNAAAAACCCACTGAGGAAAGTATTCTTACTGCCATCTCAGAAACAGATCATGAATTTAGAAATAAGTAAATCAGGGAGGTATAAGAAATATTTTATTATCCTTGAATAATCAGGCAAGATATAGCTGTGGTGAAAATGTTTGTGAGGAGCTAATTGTCAAAGTGGAGTTCTCTTGGTTTGTTCTGTTTTTCTGTAAGATAAACAGTTAAAGTATCAAGGTTGTGTATATAGAGATTTTTTCATTTATTTTTTGTAGACAGCAGTGTGCTAAATATATAATTTATTGAGAATAGTTTACAAAGGTGTACCTGGGAAATGTGGGAAGAATTTTTTTTTTTTTTTACAACAAAAAATGTTATAGAAACTGATAATAGATTTTCAACTAGAAGTGACAGGTTTGTTTCAGATTATGCATTTTATTATCTTTTCTGGATAGTTCGGGGAGCTAGGGAAGTATGTTTTTAGTGAAAAATGTATAGGAAAACAAAAGAACAACATTTCAATGAAAGAAAAAAATAGGAAAAAACCCCAAACCATGACCTGCTCTATGAAATTATTGTTTCTGTATATATTTTTCTTTCATGTCTCTTTGGTTCCCAGAATATTTTGGTATTATCAGAAATTATTACCATTGAAAATAAAATCAATAATAAACCATATACAATAGAGATAATTTGCAAATACATTTTGCACTTCAATTTTTCCTTCTATCTTCAACATTTTCACTTTTTTTGTTTGGTTTTTTTTTTGGGGTTTGTTTTTTTTTTTTTTAATCCCATAGGAAACAAGAACATAGAAATAAATAGGCTACACATTTGAAGCATCTAGAAAACTGCTCTTCATGAAGATTCTCGATTTACAAGGTTCAGGACAACATCTTGTCCTGGTTCCAGCCAGGACAGGGTGAATATTTGAAGTAGCCAGAATGGACTATTCTATACCACCTCACATCACTGATGGGGCAAGGGGGAGAGTCTCTTTGGTTGGGTAAAGTGGCAGCAGTTGGCAAACTGCAAAATGCATTACCAGTTGGTGCATTACCAGTTTCCGCAGGGGGAGACTTTCTGGTAAACACTTTTATTAACATTGTTGCCGTTACCCTTGGTGACTTATCTCATTGCTGTTTCCAGTAAATTGTTCTCATCTCAACCTGTAACCTCTACCTTTTATGCCTCCAGTTCTCCTCTACATCCCGCCATGGGGGAAGAGAAAGGGTAGGGTGAGCGAGCAAGCAGCACATATTTTGGAGTGTTTCAATAAGAATGCTAAGTTGGGGAACACCATTCCAAAACCACAACACACTCTAAGTTCTGATACACCAATTTTGGTGCACAAAATAAAACATGTGAAAACTCATTATTTTTTTATACAGACATTATGCTATTATTTTTACCTTTTTTTCCATGTTATGGAAAAAACCATGACTTTGTCCTGAATAGCTTCATAATCTTTTAAAAATCTCAAAAATTGTTTCACTGTGCCTTAATTCATCTACATGGAATATTGCTTTAGTGCTCAAAAACAATTTTCCAAAAACCAGTAGGCAAAAATGGTATTCAAGAGTCAAATCTTGAAATAAAATACACTGTTCATTTTAACACTCTTTACAGTTCAAGATTCAAATGATGAACAACAGAAGAATCATCCTCTGGTGGCAATTTCAGGATGTTTGAGTCAGTTCAGGACATAGCAGTTACTATGCTGATTTTCACTTGCAGTAAGTTAAAATAGGGAGAGAAAACACCTCCACTGCAGTAGTCTTTCCTCCCTCCTAAGCACAGGGTGTAGGCAGTGAAGGAAGATGCTTTTCTTGCCAGTTTCACTCCTGTTTGAAGAGACTGTACTGACTTTAAGTCTTATTTTCCTAAGCTTTTTATTTAGCAACAATCTGGTTGTCTGATCTCTCTTCTACTTTAAAGGGACTGTCCTGTAGATTTATGGGCAAATTTTTTATGTAGACAGAAGGGAAAGAAATACATATTAGATAACTCTTAATGCTGCCTGGGCTTCATTCCACACAGTAATAAAGAAGGTTTGGAAGCAGTTTGTGGTACTTGATCTCAGATCTAGAACACAGTACCCTTGCACTTACATTTATGCAGACGTAGCCTGGGGTATGTGAATTTCTTGGCCTCTGAGCTCCTTCAGGAAACTTTTTTATCTGATGAAATTCTGGGGGGAATAAAAGGGTATCAAACAAAGTTACGGTGTTTGGATTTTTTCTGAAAATAAGAATTAGGTAGAGGAGAAAGACTTCATGCGTCCAGTTGATTGTAGAGATAATGCATGAGCTCATCACTAGCCATTGAGACTCCTACAGAAAGCATGGATACGTACTGCAATTGCGGAGGAACATTTTATGTAAAGCATGCTTCAATTTCTGTTTAGTTTAGCTCAGAATGTCATATTGTTTTGAGGAAAATATTTTCATTTAGTTTTGGGAATAGGAAATGACTGTGTATCTACACAGGTGAAGAATTTAACTGCTCTTTATCTGTGGAGTACCCAGACATGGGATACAGGTGAGGATGCAGGTTAAATGTAATCTACGCTAAGAAAGACGTATCTCCTCTATGCATAGATCTTTAAAATAGAGATATTTAGTTGTGCTTAAGTACCAGAAACAGTCCAGTTGCAATAGAACAGAACTTGATGAAGGCACTCACTTTTATTCTAGTAGCCTCATGCTGCATCACCCCAAATAACTTCTGACTTCATTTAGGCATGATGTGATGAAAAGTGAAAGCATTTTGCTGTACCACTGTGCACATTTTTCTCTGTGAAACTATGAGAACATCCAGTTTTGGTTTTGTTTTTCTTAATACTCTTCAAAGGTTGAAAGTTGGTGTGAGTTGTCTGCAGAGCTACATACAAATAACTGATCCATAAAATGAACAGAAATCATATAGGATGTGGCAAGTCCGGAAAAGGCAATGAGCTGCATAGCTCTCTATTTTTTAAGTTTACTTTTACTTCCACAATAAAGCTTGAAATTGAAATTGAATCGTGAGGCTGTAAAAACTGAAAAAAGCAATAAGTGCAATATTTTGTCTCAAAAAATAATAACTAAGTTAAGATAAACTTTTTGGTTCATAGTTATTGAAAGCATAAACTCATTGCCATTCAGACATAGATTATACTTTTTAGACAGAAAATACTGTCTGTAATATAGCTCTACTAGCCTAATAAGATACTTTGCTTCAAATCATGCTATAATTATGGTTTAAGGATGATAACAACAATCCAGATTTCATTATAAAAAGAGCTGTAGTTGTTTATTTCATAAATAATTCAGGAATTAATCTTGATCATTTTGCTCACATTTATTATCTTCAGTTGTTTCATTTGTCCCTTAGAGTAGAGATGACTATTTATTTATAGATTTTTTTTTTTTTAACTCTTTGGACTCTTTGTGTGTTTTGGTTGAGGTTTTTGGGGGGATTATTTTTGGTTTTTTAATAGCACATATTCTTCTACTGCTTGACAAAACAGTGGCAATATTTAAATGTGAAATTTTTATTATATATTGTCCCAACATGGAGCAGGCTGGGAGTGCACAAGTTAGGGAAGGACACAGCTAGGACAGGTGACCCCAACTGACCAAAGGTACATTTCATACCCTGTGTTCAACAAGACAAAGTGGGGAGAATAAGAATGGGGGGACATTAGGAGAGATGGCATTTGCCTTCGCAAGTAACTGTTATGTGCCCTGTTTCCTGGGGATGGCTGAACACTTGCCTGTCCATTAGAAGTAGTGAATGAATTCCATATTTTGCTTTGCTTGTGTGCATGTTTGTTTTGTACTCTCTCACTTTTTCCCAACTCATGGCTTTTTCTTAGTTTTTTACTTTCGATTCTCTCCCCCATCTTAATGTGACAAGAGTGAGCAAGCAGCTGGACAGGGTTAGAATACAGCAATGTACTTGAACAATTTCAAGAATGTCTATTTGTTAGTTAAATGAGACTGACTCTCTGTTCTTGCTGCACAGTCCAGCACCTAAACTTATCAGAGGACAAGTAAAATTCAGTACCTTTCCCCAGACAAACCAAAATAATAGGATAAAATAGGGATATCAACTAGCCCAGTGACTCCATGGTGTCCAGGCTTAGATTTTGCTTTGGATGGAAGAGGCCATACAGTATCTACAACAGTGATTCCGAAGTAGCTTGTTTAGAAGTTTCTGGAGCAGAATTCATCCTTCTACAAAGAACATTTAATCAAAAACCACACAGATGTTATAACACATGAAACCACAATGGAGAGTCACAAAAAGAAGAGGTGACAAATCTGAAATACAAAGCAGATATATATGGGATATTTACATAAACAAAAAAGTTCTTTTCAAAACCAGAAAAGTAAATGAGTACTTTCTGCTCCATTGAGCATATGTCAAATTGTGCATTGATGGAGAAGAATAACTGGGAAAATATTGATGTAATCTCCTGTTTATGACAGGTCAGTAAGCTGTCTTGTCTCTTCTCCTAACACTGTGTATTACATTTTTTGGTCTTTTGAGATTTGTACTGAAATTTAGTTTTTAAAACAAATTGTGAAGAAAATCTTGGGTGGTAGGGCAACTCAGCAGTATAATAGGTACCTTCTTTGTTTTTTTTTTTTTAATTTAATAATCATTGATTACATCTACTGTACGTAGGAAAAAAAAGTCCTTATTCACATCATGATCTAATTTTAACTTGAAAAACTAACAGTTACCAAGTTTCCTCTCAGTGAAATTATTGCTATTTTAGTGTCTCCCCAAGTATGTCTTCTGAAATTGATGTAAAAAGGAAATCTTGTTGTGGGGGTGTGCCAACAACCCCCGGTCCTGCCTCCTCCTGTCCATCAGACTCTCCGTATCAAATGGTATGAATCTGAGTCTGAGGGCGGCTCCATAGGCGGGCTCGAGGAATGAAACTCTGCCCTTTCTTCTAGAGAGTTCTGTTTTACTCGGTTGGTCACTGGTTGTTGGCTGTTTGCCCTCCCCTGTTTATTTGTTATTGGCCGGGTGTACCCCAGTTCCTTTCTCTCCTGTTCTCCCTATTGGATGTTTCCCAGTTACTCCTTCCCCTTTTGCCTCCCTTAAAAATGCTCGCCGAACCCACCTCCGGGCTCTTCCGGACTGCTCCCCTTGAAGAATAAACCCTTCAAACTGCTCCCGGAGAGTCCACTCTTTCTTTCCTCGCTCCCGGGGTTGGGACCCTACCACCGCCTCTGCTAGCGCGCTCAGCGCGTCCGGAGACAGTGCCGCCTGGCCGTCGGCATTCCCGGCAGAAACCAAACGCCCTTTGGTTTACCTGTCTGCGGGAAGGTCACTGGAGCCTCCGCCACGAGTGGACGTCTGTCCAGGAGGCCCCCCAGCGATATCTTGTATTTATATATATTTTGATTTTGACATTTATCCAAAGCAAATGAGCTATTTACAGTAAAGCCCACTAATAATGTGATACTAAACAGAAATATATGAAAAAAAATACCATGAGGGTCAAAAATTCCTCCATCTATAGAACAATCAGCCTTTGGAATAGTTCTTCATTTGGAACAGCAAGTGTAAATCATCTCACTAGGTTAGAAGTGGAGGTAACAAATTTAGTGAACAAAACTACATTGGCTAAACTAGTAAGGAACTGGTATCTGGGATTGTCCACCTCTCATCATATCACACTCAATAATGTAATATAGTACAGAGATATTAAATATTTTTAGTTAACAAAACTGCCACCAAATCTAACGTATTTTCCGTATGATACTACCTGGAGTACTCATGTTTCTGCTGTAAGGGACTATGGCACAGCTTGCTTCAGAAATAACACTGTTTATCAGAAAAAGAGATTGAAACCCAAAAAAATGGCCACAGGTTTTCAAGAAAGTAACCTGACACTGAGTAAATCAATCAGTGACGAATTTTACTGATTGATGATGTAAGATGATGTAAGAAGAGCACAAATAACACTTGTTGCCTGAGCTCTGTTAGTCAGCTGAGAATAATTTTAGTCTCTTCTTGGACTTCTCTTGGTGGTGTCTGTGGATTACCTCTCTGAAGAAGTGGGAACAGCTATCCCTACACTGAAGTGACTAACACTTTAAAGTACAATGACACATTATTGACCAATTATGTAATGTATCCTTTCATAATCAACAAACAGAATTTTCATTAAAATTGTTCCATCATCAACTAAAAATAAGCAAGGCAACATTTAAAGTAGTTTGTTTAAGTGCAGGTTCTTGCCATTCTTTGATGCTATGTCAAGACCTTCTCTGTTTTGCTTACCACAATGCTCTCCTGCCCTCACCAGTCGCTTCCTGTGTTCCCAGATGACATCTCTTCCAGACAAACAGAAAAAGTATCTTGTCTGCCATGGGCAGTAAAGTCTGTCTTCATATTTTCTCCTGCTTGTGCCAGTTTTCAATGGATTTGGTCAAGTTTATTCTATTTCTGAGTTAGGTTAAATTCAAATGCTCCATCCTCATTTACAGAGTTGACATCTCTCTTGCGACTAGTTTTCCAAAGCCTAGAACCCAGTCTGAATAACAATGCTACCTGCTGGCTCTGCAAACATGTTTCAAGTCAGAGTGCTTTGAGAAACCTCACCAAAATCTAGGGTTTTGCAGACCGCAGTCAGAAGCTGGAAACATATTACAAGGCTGGATCTTCAATACTGACAAACAGTAATTACAGGAATGATTGCAACAAAACTGATATCATTGTATTTGCATAAACCCAAGAGATTATCCAGTCTTAAAAAAAAATTAAACAGCATGACATTTATACTTTCAGTTGGGAACCAAACTGAGCATTTAAATTTTTACATTTTTTTCTAATTCTGTATTCCATTTTTCAAGCCTTCAGTTTCTGTTATGCTTGTTTCTGCTTGTGTCATCACATTGAGACTGGATTTCACGTTTATTTAGTAGCCATGACTCAGTTGTACCCAAGACTGCTGCACAGTAAGAAGCTGTACAACAGTTGTACCTTTATAGGGGACATTCAGAATAATGATACAAAAAAAACTGCTGCAGTGACCCAGCCCACTAGGCTGTGGCAGTCAGGTGCCCATCAGACGCTGGCCATCCAAGGGGCAGACAAGTCTAAGTCAGAGGGGACATCAGTGGGCGAGGCAGAAGTCTAAACCACATCCCCTGTACTAGAAAGTTCTACCCAAGCTTATTCCCATTGGACCATTGTTTATGTTCCTTCCCCTGTTTCTATCTTGTTGGTTGTTCTGATTGTCAGTTATTGTAAGAATGTTTTTCTATTGGTTGGTTTTGCTTGCTCCGCCCCATTTGTCCCTTTTACAAAACCGATTGCCAAAACCGTGACCCGCAGCTATTCCGTTCCTGTCCCCTTTGGAGCATTAAAGCTTTGGCATACACACGGATCCCCTCTCCCACCTCCTTCGTTCCTGGGAGCTTGGAGCTCACATCTCGCCCTTTGGGGTTTGCAGCCTGTGTCCTGAGCCAGCGCAGCCTGGACAGCGGCAGCCAAGAACAGACATTGTGTCTGCAGGCACTCCACTGATGCCTCCCACACGGGAGCTGTGCCTCCTGAGGCGTGCCAAGCGGACAAAAAACAGTTGTTGAAACTTCTCCGTATTATAGAAAGCCTTGTCAAATTAAAGAATTAAGACTGGTTAAAGAAATTTGAAGCAGACAAAGAGTTTGATGCCTTCAGACAAATCTTTACAAGATAAATCTAAGAATCTTTGAACTGCAGAACATCACAGCAAGATTCAGGCCCCATAATGATACCAGAGATTCTACTCAGAAGCTTAGAAATTTTGGGTTTCATTCCTGATGTTTCCATCAGGTTTTGATATTATTTTTGACCATTAAAATGATTTGCATAATTGCAATTATTGTGAAACAGGATAATGCTGTGATTTGATAGTTATAAAATGTCACCGAGTTGGATTAATGATATACTGGAAAAGTCACATTTAGTGTATTTTTCAAAGGCTGGATACATGTTAGTATTTCTTTCTCAGTGTCTGGTCTTTGTTATGGAGCATCAAATGAGGTTTTTCATATAGCAGTCAGATCTCTTGAGAACCAAGTTTTTTAGATGTTTTCAGCAAATTGAGAGAACTCTACTTCACATCAAATAAAATTGGATTCAATTTCACTTTTCATGTGTTTGACACTAGCACAAATAGAAAATAATTCATTTAGTGACTGAATTAAATATCTGGCAAAATTAGATAAGGTTAATGATCTGTTTTAACCTCATATTTAATGTGCCTCCTGAGACTCCTTTTCACAGAAATATATTGTGTTTACTGTGTATAGAGTAAGACATAAAACAAATTCATTAATAACATATAAGAAAAACAAGTTTTCTTTGGAGTGTTCAGTATAGCTACGTATAGATGCAGCAAATGCAAGAATCTAAGAATGAAAGTGAGATCTCAACTTTGTTTAAATAATACATTATTACTTTTTTGCTTTGCTCATACTTATGGGTTCTTGTTTGCATTTTAACAAACATGGTTGCCAATAGAGCAATAAATACTGACAAGTTTATTCACAAAGTGCAACTAAATTATGTTTATTATGGATTTTTTAATTTCTCCCTGGAAATATGGTTTATAAAGCTGAAATATATATATTTTCAACACACAGGCTCATTTTATTTCTGTTTAGATCACACAGTACATATTTGTATATTTTAATGGATTTCATAAACATTTTACAGATTATTTTTGAAGTAAATGTGTTAAAATAATGTACAGCCGTTAACATAATTCACACTAATTTTTACAGCCTTTTTTTAGTTGTTTCTGAAGATATATTTATACTGTGATCATTTCACTATCATTGAAATAGCTAAAATAAATTGTATATTCCAATAAAAAGATGCATTTACCAATGAGTTTTTCTTGCCCCCTCCCCCCCTTTTTTTTGGTGCTCATGTGAGTATGTCCAGGTTCACAATTGCTGCTAACATGAATCCAGGATTTTAGGCTATTCATCTACTTAAAAGTTTTTACCTGACTCTAATACCATCAAATACATTTTAACTGACTTGGCACTGCTAGAAATGGATTGTCATAAAATCTGTATGGGTACCCGTACCTAGGAATTTATATAAAAATCTCTCCTTCAAAATCTAATACCAGTATCTGAGTCTTCAGTTCACCCCTTCACATTAGCCTCACACTGTTGTGGACCTTTTGGATCACATGTATATTTCTAAATGTGTGATGCACCTGGATGTGGTCAAGGACAACTGCCTCTAGGTGTAAGGGAGTGTCGTTCAGTTCGTAACCGGGCAGAAACACCAATTTAGTGTAGTGGTTTTAGATCAAATTAGGCATTACCCCCCTGACATCCTTTCTGTGAGATAAGCATTAGGAGGAAAGCAAAGCAGGCACAAAATGTAAAGAATATAAAGAAGTTTATTAACACCCAGAAGAAAGAAAGACAACAATCAGAACAAACTTAAAGAATGCTTTCTCTCCCCCACTTTTCCCCTCTCCCAATAAGTGTTACAGGTCTTGGAAAGGGAAAAATGGGTTTTCTCTCCTGCTTTATGTGGTTTTACAGACTGCCACCATTTGCAGGTTTGCTTAGAATTAAACAATCTCTGCTAAGGTGTAACATATCTCTTTTCCATGAGCCCTCTCACAGCTCCTTCAGCTGTAAGACACAGGCCCTCCCATGGGGTTATTACTCGTTTAAGGATGAATCATTTTTGGCTTGAACATAAGGCTTTTCTTCGCCACCAGCTTTTAAAAGCCTCTCACTGCTTTTATATATAGCCTGGCATTGGCACTCTTTGCAACCTTTTTACAAGCCATTCAAAAAAAAATGTCCAACCCCCCATGTACTTTAACATAGATTAAAGAGACAAACAATTTGCAGTATTACAGTTCATACCACAGCGAGGCAAGGAGATTTTTAAGCTGCACACGAGACCACACAGCACCGCCCTTGTAGCTTCGTCCTACTGATCCCGCTTTCTGCTTCCCTCTGGCTCTGAAAGCCGCCGTGTTGTAGGGTGTTACCGGGCTCCATGGTGGAGAGAGCCCTCCCCGCTCCCTCTGCACTGCCGGGTGCACAATGTGGAAAAGGGGGGTCTTCCTCTGTTGGCTGTGAAGTCTGCTGGCTGCACTGGAGGCTCTGCTGGCTCCCCCTTCGTCAGGACACCACATCGGACAGCCTCAGCTCTGTGACCAGCCATAGCCACCCACGGCTAAGGAGTAGCTCCCCTCGCAGCAATCCAGAGTCTGTGCTGCAGCACTGGGAAAATGGGGCAGGAGGCAGGGGGGCAGGGCTGCCCATCCCAAGCCCCATGGGGTGGGCCACAGGAGCCCACCCCTCCCTTGCTCCCATCCCTGCACAGAGCCAGAACAGCAAACTGCCCCAAAAATCCCACCTTCTCACTGGGTTTAAATCAGTAAAATTTAGAGAAGCGTGATTGGTCTAAAAGGCTGTCTGTCAATTTATGATCAACCCCCTCCCGGGGGGTTAGCTCAGATGAATTCCAGAGCTCCCTTCCAATCTCAACCAATCTCTGTGATTATGTGATGAAACTCCATTTGATAGCCAGTCTTAAAACTGTCTTCCCAACCTCTTGATTTCACAGTTCTCTAATTTAATGAGTTGTGGTGTAATGTTATCATTCACAGAGCCTTGAGATCAAAAGGAACAGTGGAGTTTTTCTAGTGCCAGTCTTCTCCTGTGGTTCTTCCACCAGAAAGGACATTGGTTCTATTAGGAATCAGTACACCTAAAAGAAAGAAACATTCCAACTGGGCTGGTTAAAAGCATCAACAGTTTGGAAACTATACAGAAATCCCTTTTGTCCTTTGTCTAGTTTTCCTTTACCTCCTTTCACTCTCGTAATCCAGTTTACAAAAACAGAGTTCATTTAAGGAATTATTTAAGAGCATGCATTTACTGTACTCTATATCTGGAACAAAACCCAGCCCAAAAAATAACTCCCCTTACATATAAAGAGACAATTATTGTAAACAAATACCTATTAACTCTACAGAAATATGTGTCAAGCAATCCAGCAAGATGAAGAAGGTAGTAACTCCAGGAAACTTCAATTTATTGACAAACTAAGACAAGTAGGATAAATGATGAAATGAAACAATCCACAGAGTTTCAGTTGCCTAGAAATCATGTTTATTGCCTGGTCTTTGTAAATTAATTTGTTTTATGATGGTGCTTATGAATGATAAAACAAGTGCTAAAAAATGGCCATAAAAGAACTAATGTTTGGAACTCTGTTAGTCTTCTCAGGCAGGTTACATTCTATATCAATTTATATTTTTTACAGTGCTCAGATGTTTCAAGCTCCATGTTACAGGAGTGTTTAAATAAACATTTTTATATTAAAAATATTTATTTAATATAATAATATTTAATAATATTTAATAATATTTGATTTAATTTAATAATACAATTTTATATTAAATAAACAATAAAATATTTGGCGAGTTTTTTAGATCAAGATATGGATCAACCCAATACCTATCAGCAAATGAAAAACAAGAGACCTTTACCTCTCCACAGAATTCTCTGTGCAATTCTCTCAGCAAGTATTGATCAGTTTTCAATACTTCACCATATACAGGCTACTTTCTTGCTACTATTTTTCTTAGTATAACCGTGAAATACTACTCTTAAGCATTAGTTCTTCTGAGGAGTGTATTCACAGATATGCAGTATATTATCTAGTGCTTATACACCTGTGGTTCTTAATAGCACAGTATTTCTTTGTGTTTATGGAAAATATCTAACTTTGACTTGTAAATTTTGGAGCATTTGAACCAAGCTTTTGTCTCAGCTGTAGGATGTTGTGTACACTTTACATAAGTTAAAAGCAAAGTGGCTTTAAACTTTCTGGAATGTAATCCTTCCCCCCAGCCTCATGCCCCATTACGAGTTTTCTTACATTTTTCCTTGAAACGATACAGTAAATTAGTATTTTCAACTTTTCAACATAAATACAGCCTGTCAACTTGAAGGGAACACTATGAACCTATAAAGAATGCTCAATTTGGAGACTTCTAAAGATAATCAGATAGCACTTCAATCATCGAGAATTTTTCTGTATTGTCTTTGATTCCAAAGAAGTGCACGTGAGTTCTAAGAGCTTTTCTGAATGCTGATGTCAGTTTGCCTAGAACACCATGGTATCTTGATGCATAGAACACCTAATACAGAACCTCTTAATAGTTGTTGAGGTATGCCATACCTTTTACTGTAAATAAATAAAGTATATCACACAAAAGTCATGAAGAAAAGTGGAAGCAAGTTCCCTTGTTAGTAAATACAAAGGAAAGAAGAACCTCTGCACCAAATTCAGGATCACATCTGCAGATTTGTTTAGAGTCATGCATGTCTCATTACAGTGGAGTGAGCAGTATCTGACACTTCATGATCGTTGCTCTATGAGCAACCCAGTTAGGCAGACTCATCATATGAAATACAAAATAAACTTGAGGAAGATTTTAAAAAATATTTATCTTGCTATAAGATAATGATTCTTTCCTGTTAGTTCTATTACAAAATTCTAAGGACATAATAAAAACTAAACTAAAATAACGCCTTTTCCAAGTATTTTTCATAAATATTATTAAATGGATAGATGTTATCACAGTACACCTTGCAAAATATTATTATTATTATTTGAAGGCATAATTAGTCTCAAAATAGAGAAAACACACAAGGGCTGAATGTAAAAACTTATTTTCCAAAAAACATTATACTGCATTTTCAGACCAGTGTTGAAAAAATCTATACTTTCCTATCAAAAGAGTTAATGCAAAGAGTTTTCTGTACTCAAGCTATTTCCAAGACATTTTTAGAGCAATAATAACAATGGGTTTATGGTGTTTTGCACTTTATTCTACTACTCATCCATACCCAGTGCTTGACTCTATTTTAATCCAGGAGCTAGACATCAAGATTCAGTGAACACCTCAGGTTTTGTATTTAATCAGAGCCAGCTGTCCAATTCCAGTTCACCACCTTCTCAGGTGACATAAATCTGAAGGACTCACTTCTATGAGGAAATAATAATCTGCACCACTTTCTTGGGGTGACTTTATGATGTGTATCCCCTATCACTGCTCTATTGCCCAGAAATTAATTTTGTGCCTTTTCTGTGCCTTTAAACTGAGCCTGAAAGGGAGAGAGAAGGAAAAAAAAAACAAAAAAAAAACAACAAAACAGTGAACTCTTCAAAGGAATTGTTCAAGCACACAGATACACGCCTCTGCTCCTGATGCAGCGGCAAGGGGGGAGGAGACACCCTTGGTGCTTTTCAGCCAGTTTTTTTTGCTCCTTTTCTCTGGAGAGAGAGAGAGAGAGACAGAGAGACAGAGACACAGAGAGAGAGAGACAGAGAGTTGAACTTTGTTTTCTTGGGGCTTTGGTTTTTCCCTTCTTCTCTTCTGGACTGTTTCAACAACATCAGAACACATTGGGAGAATTTTCCATCAAGGCTCGGAGGTGGGCCCACCCCGACCCAGCTCCAAGGAGGANAGACAGAGAGACAGAGAGACAGAGAGAGAGAGACAGAGAGTTGAACTTTGTTTTCTTGGGGCTTTGGTTTTTCCCTTCTTCTCTTCTGGACTGTTTCAACAACATCAGAACACATTGGGAGAATTTTCCATCAAGGCTCGGAGGTGGGCCCACCCCGACCCAGCTCCAAGGAGGAGAGAGACCACACCTACAGAAGGACTCGCAAATCTTCCCAGGTTTTCTCTCTATAGTGAGAGGTTTTACTACTTAGAATTATTATCCTTTTCCTGTGTGTTTGTTAATAAATAGGTTTTATCTCTTCCATTTTGCTTCAAGGAAAAAGTTTCTTCCCAATCCTGGTGGGGGAGGGGTGATTGTAACCTGCTTTCTATCAGAGGATATTTTCCTCAAAATTTGTCCAAACCGGGACAACCACTTTAAGAGATGGATGCCATTTACCATCCATCTTTACATCTTCATGGTTCAACATTTATAGTGGAAATAAATGAGAGAAGATCCTTTGGAAGTTTTCACCTGAAAATAAATGGGTTTAAATATTCACTAAGGAGACACTGAGGAGTCTTAATTGGAGGTCATCAAGTAATAGTCTTGTTCCAACTTAGGAATCATTTCCAAGTCTAGCTCTTATGATTGGCAAAGCTCAAATTAATTTCTTTAATTATTTTTTTAACATAGCCCTGAAAATATTTGCTAGTCAGCTTTCATTATTTACCGTAATTGGTTGATCAAAATTGTTTACAATGGATCTCAAAAAATATAGATTTTTTTTTTAAGTATAGATCATAAACATGGAAATGTGATAATAAATGTGAAAATAAATATTTTATATTAAATTTTTCTCAGGAAAAGAAGTATATTTCATTATGTCAGAGTAGTGCCTACCAAAGAAAACAAAAATCAACATAAACTGCATCAATTGGTGATCAAATATTGCAGGATCAGGGCACAGATCTCCTGTTCACTAAATATTTCCAAACATATAGGCTCACTATGCTGATGCCACCTGCTAAGTACATATTGCTCTGTAATACATGTCTCATAATAAGTCTGCTTTTTTTCAAATGCCTTGTCTTGTAAATTTTACAAGGTCATAAATTTTTTGTTATGGCAAAGTGCAAAATCAAACAGAGAGTGATTCTAAAGAGACTGTATTAGCTGGAATCCTGTAACTGAACACAATAATGGCTTATAAAAATTGAGTAATATGATGAAGAATTCCGGTACAGGGTCACACAACTTCAGTCTCTGTTGCAAGTGACAAATCTAAGTTATTTGGAAAGAGAATCTTCTTTAACTTTTTTTTTTTTGTGTGGTGAGATTATCTTTAGAAAGACAGGATCTATGAAGAGTGAATAGCTTTTCAAATAGAGTCCTGACAGGTTTCAGTCCTGGTATTTTTTTCTCCCAGTTCTTTAAATGACTTGTCAGTTCGTGGCTTTTGGCAGGTGGATGCTCATACACTCATCAGCTAGCCTGTGGCATCCCAGTTCTCCCTGCCCATGTCATTAATCACTCCGAAGCTTGGCGGATACTGCTGATTTCTCCTTTACTGCTTTACTGCTGATTTGCTTGCTTTAAAATAGCTGTTCTCATTTCTGTGTCTGGAACACACCAAATTTTCTTCAGTGCTCTTCTCTTGTAGCACAGGAATCGTCACCCCTCACATCATTCACTGCAATGCCCCTCCTCTGCTGTCTTGCTCTAATGAGCTATTTGGTTTCCTGATGTGTGATGACTGTTACTATCATATTTTCAATGATTACCAGTTCGCCACTTCCAAAGATTCACACGAACATCAGAACTCACTTTGAAATATCTGTGTTTGGCTAGTTGCAGATGTGGAAATGTACTGTCTGCCTAAATGGTTGGTTGTTGCTGTAAAAATGTATTATTAGACACTTTGTTCTACAAGCTAAAGATAGTAATGATCTTTGAAACATATGTTTATGAATTTCAGAAGGGTTTGCAACTTTTAAGGCACATAACCAAAACAGATTTTATTAGGAATCTCAGTACTTTAATAGATTATTGTTTGCAAGCTGTTCTAAAGTTGGATTTCTAATGTATCAAATGCTACATTTATTAATTGTATTGAGGACTGATGTGATACTCACAAAAGCAGACTGGGGAATCTAAACTCAGTATGCAAAGTGGATGTTTTTCACGTTGAGAAAGAGATTGTACAGGGGCCTACAATCACAGAGTGATTTTTCTGGGCCTTACTAGGTTTCCTTTTACAGGTAATTTAAAAACATGCTTTTTCCATAAGGCATAATTGCAAGCAAGAAGCAGTATTTCCTTGCCATCAAGTCAGAGGGCTATTTTCTAAATTATCCTTCAACTTCAACAAGGCACAGTAGGTCAGAGTTCTCCACATGCAAGCTGTTACTAGAAATCAGAAGCATCTAGTTGGTGCAGCATTTGTTCTATGAAAAAAGTCAGACAAGGCCTGTAAACAGTGAAACATCAAGAAAAGAGCTCGTTAGATATTGGGTGTTGCCCAGTTAATCTGTGTTACTGATTTCTCTCTGTAATGAAATGCTCTTCTTTAAATGAATTAATCTGTATTTTAGGATGGAAAAATTAAATCATTGATTACCCAAAGGTTTAGAACAATTTTCTCCATTTTCTGTGTGGTATATGAGGTCAGTGTACTACTGTGGTCCCACTAAAACAAAAACTGGCCAACCTGTCATCAGGTAAATAGCTTGCTAAGTTAAACATCTTACTAGTGGCTGTGACTCAACCACTTCCCTGGACAACCTCTTTCAATGCCTGACCACTTTCAGTGAAGAAATTTTTCCTAGTATCCAAGCTAAATCTCGCCTGGTGCAACTTGAGGATATTTTCTCTAGGCCTTTTGCTTGTTACCTGGGAGAAGATGTTGATCCCCTACTTCACTATATTCTCCTTTAAGGTAGTTGTAAAGAGCCATAAGGTCTCCCCTGAGCCTCCTTTTCACCAGGCTAAACAGCCCCAGCTCCCTCAGCAGCTCCTGATCAGACTTGTGCTCCAGACCCTTCACCAGCTCTGTTGCCTTTCTCTGAACTCTCTCCAGCCCCTCAATGTCTTTCCTATAGTGAGGGACCCAAAACTGAACACAGGACTTCAGGTGTGACCTCACCAGTGCCGAGTACAGGGGGACAATCACACCCTGGTCCTGCTGGCCACACTATTGCTGGTACAGGCCAGGGTGCCATTGGCCTTCTTGGCCATCTAGGCACACGCTGGCTCATGTTCAGCCACTGTCCAGATCCCTCTGCAGAGCCTTCCTACCCTCAAGCAGATCAACACTCCCAATCAACTTGATCTCATCTGCAAACTTGAAAAGGGAGCTCTCAGTCCCTTCATCCAGATCATTAATGATGACTGCATTCAGCAAAAGATGTAACCAAACACTTCAATAAATGAACATCTTCTTTTGAATTAAACAAAAAAAAAAAAAAAAAAAGGAAAAAGGATAGCCTTATGCTCAGATTGCATTTAGGAGGCCTGTTAAAGACAGTATTTGAGTTTGTGGGATTATATTTATCCTCAGTGTAAATTTGTAGCATTTTTAGTTTTCATTCAAGACAAAAAATAGTTAGCTCTTAAGGCATGAGAGACTGGTGCCATTATTGAAGCGTCGGAAACTATGACAACACAAAAAACAAGACCTCAAGATGAAAGGAAAACTGATTTGCCCTTGCTATTCTGTAAAATACCAGAGCCTTTTCACTGTTTTTATCAAGGAAAGACATACTTCAATCATTGAAGAAAGACCTAATAAGGGAAACCTGCTCTAGAAAATGTGATTTGTTTTCAGGGGTTTGGTCATGTCCCAGTGAGAAAATGCAGAGAGACCCATTTATTAACCAGGGAAAAATATTTCTGGAACAGTTTGACCTCTGTACCTCTGTGTTACCTGAATGTGTCTTTTTATTAACTGCCAGACAAGAACACTGGTAAGCTGACAACTTTAAACATTATTTAAAAACTTACAGTAACAGGTCATAGCTACTTAATGACAATAGGGGTGATTTTGAGGATAAAATATATAATCATATTTTACTGCCGGAATCAGAAGACAGAGAAGGTGACAAATGGAAAGAATTTATTTTAAAAAACCTATATCCCTGGGATCATAGAAACTGTGAAACCAATTTCAGGTTAAATTGGTCTTAATTGTTTATTAATATCTTCAAGACATCTTGATACATTGTTTATACATTTTTTAATATATCTTTAACTTTCAGGTCCCTTTTAATTCCATATATATATTATAAAAAATTATTTTGCTGTGTGTTTCTCAGTATTGTTATTTCTGTGGAAAAAGTACAGCTTCCACAGTAGTGTGAGCAGTAACAGAAGCCTGTGTTACATACTCTGCTATGTCTGCATCCATGAGGGCTGCAAGCCAGACTTCATGAAAAAAATGCATTACATAGAGCATAGTTCTGGGAAGTATTGACTCATCTAAGCAGACCAGTTAGGGGCAGGTGTGAGCTTCTGCTTGCTTTAATGTGAATTAGTTCTAGCCAAGAAGTCGTTAAATTTTTCTGGTATATTGCCTAAACTAACATTGTTTTCCTTAAAAAAAAAAAAAAAAAAAGAAAAACATAAATTAATCATGCAGACAAAAGTTGACTCCAATTTGAACTAAAAATACTATTTCAGAAAAATAATACCTATTTTCCTAAATGGGTTCAAAAAGAACCACTATTTTGATTCAAGCAGAGTCAATACATTTTAAAATATGACTTTAATAAAACTATTCAAGTTCCACACAAAACAGCTTAAGCTGTATCTCTGCTCTTTCATTAGAAGGTAACAAAATGAACTGCGCTCACAGGAATCATTCTCTAAAAATCATTATCCTCTCTGCATTCTTTCCACAGCCCGGAATTTTTGTCATGTGTTGAATGTCTGCTGGCATTTAATACTCATTATCTGAAAGCAAATATCTTGTAGGATTTCAGAAGTGATCCTAATGATATCCTTAATGTAAGACAATGAATGAATGTTCTAGCCACTTTATTGTGAAGGGCAACCATATGAGAAATATGTAGAATTTCTAAAATGCATTGACAGATTGATTGATTGATGAGATGTGGTGAAATTGCTCAGGAGAACTGCAGACAATACAGTGTAATTACCTACTAATAAATCGACTGGAAATACCAAAGGAACTGCAAGCCAAGCCTGCAATATTAGTCTAGTCAATGCCCAGATTTCTACTTTTATTGATTTTCAGAAATGATCATCTGTTCCAGCTTGGGCCTGACTGTCAGCGTGGGACCGAAACTGTTATCTGTGATAACCTTTTGCTGAGGAAAACAATGAACTGAAAAATGTCTCAGTCACCTTTAATCATCATTTACTCTTCAGTTCCTACACAGGAATGCATTAAGCCACAACAAGAGGTAGTTCAAGAACAGCTTTGGCCATCAAAACAGCCTGCTTTTGAAGTTGAATTCCAAAACATTTTATGAGATGCCATGTTTTGTTTTTTTTTTAATAATTTGATTGATCTAAACTGTAACTTAATCAATATAATAGAAAACAGTTCTGTAAGTTTTCTTTAAGCAGTCAAACAAATTACTTAGTTCACCACCTCAAATTTGGGTATTGCAATGTTTTAACCTGGACAGAATTCATCAAATGCCATGCAGCTTTGATTTTGCAATGTTGCATTAAAAACATTTGGTTGTTTGGGGGGTTTTTGTTTGTTTGTTTTGAAACAAATATTTTGTTTTTAAAAACAAAATCTCTTTGTTTTTCTTGCTTTTGCTATTGTTTTTATGACTTATTATTGTCATGGTTTTGCCCTAGCCAGCCTCCAAGCACCACACAACTGCTCACTCACTTCCCCCACCAGTAGGATCAGGGAGAGGGTAAAAGTTAGAAAACTTGTGGGTCATGATAAAGCCTAATAGGAAAAGTAAATGCCAAACAAGAAGTTAATTCACTGCTTCCCACAGGCAGTCAGGTGTTCAGCCATCTGTGGGGAAGCAGGACCCCATCACGTGTAATGGTTCTCTTGGCAAACAAATGCCATCACTCCAAACATTCCCCCTTCCTTCTTCTTCCCCCTACTTTATATACTGAGAATGATGTCACATGGTCTGGAATATCCCTTTAGTTTAGGTCACCAGTTTAGTTTGGGTCACCTGTCCTGGCTGAGTCTCCTCCGAACCTCCTGTGCACTCCCAATATCCTAGATATGTGTCTGTGTGGCCAGTGTGGGAATCAGGAAAGACCTTGGCTCTGTGTGAGCCCTACTCAACAACAACACGAACACCTTTGTATTATTAACCCTGTCTTCATCACAAATCCAAAACTCAGGCCCCCACCAGCCACTGTGAAGAAAATTAACTCACCCCAGCCCAAACCAGCACATTTATTTATTTTTATCCTGCAGATTCTCCTGAGATAAACTGACTTCACTGTAATCAGCCTTAAACTTTGCTAAGGTTTAGGAAGCAGGAGATCCATTCTGAATATAGAGAATTTTAACAGCCTCTTGGCAAAATTCTTCCCCCTACACTGTTGTTTTATCAGAAGGTCAGTGAAGCGGAGTCTGACCTGATATCTGCAAAGAAAAGATTTGATTTAGATCAGTTAGAGTCAAGCAACACTTGTATTTCACTCTGTGTAGATTTTTCTCATTGTTTTTGAGTTTGTTCTGAGTCCCACCTGGATACCTTTCACTTCCTAAAATGTCCCTTCCTAGATATTTTCTCTTGTTGTGGAGCATGACAGGCTGACACACCAAAACCTTACTTAAGTCATTTTCTACCAGCAAAACAGAACACATATTTGGAGAAAAACCTAACCTTTGTCCTAGAAAAGAAGATGGAGAAATATCTCTCTGGGAAGTGTTTAGGGCAAAGGAATACAAACCCAAGGGCTAAAATCCTTGCTGTGAAGTAGCTTTGGCAGACTGATTCCAAGGCTTCCCTATAATATTAATTTCACATTTTTATCTTACTGAGGATTTGGATACAAAAGCATTTCCAACACAGTGCAGCTTGTGATTTTCAGCACATGCCATAACTCAGGTAAAGTAGTCACTCTTAGAATTCACGACATGGAAATAATGACCAGATAGGTGGTTTTCCCCAATCTATCATCTTCATCAACCCAAGACGGATACTACTCATTAAATGTGATAGCATGGCCTGGAATTTTGCCATATTTATGAGAAATATATAATTTTTATTTAGTTGTCAAATTAATTATGGTCTTCAATATTCACCTTGTTAATGCATCACAGAGTAGAGCTGTGTATGTATCCCCATAATAAAACCTTGGTTTAAGGTTTTCTATCTCAGGCATTGAAATGTAATTTAGATGCAACCTGACATATGTGCATTTCATTTTGGGAAGAATGGTTTATATTTGTTGTGACTACAGTGTGATTTGTTTCTTTGTATTTGTTTCTAATTATTTATATGTTGGTTAAATGTTTCTTCCTTCTTTGAAACCACAGACACAAGAATTTGCCACATGTTATTTCATCAGAAATATAACCCTTTCAGTACAGAATCCTACCTTCTGTTCTTCACAAAAAGAAATAAACTCCCTGGTTTAATATATACTGTAATTGCTTTTCCTTAGAATAAGGATTATTATTTTATTAAAGATCATTAGATATAATTGACATATTCATCTTACAGCCAAAAAAATAACAGTTTCTGTGTCTTTTCGACAAATGGAAATGCTGTCAGGATGGTCTTTTCCATACAGTTGTGGTAGTTTGACCTTGGCTGGACACCAGGTGCCCACCAAGCTGCTCTATCAATTCCCTTCCCAGATGGACAGGGGAGAGACGGAAAATGACTTGAAGGTTGAGATAAAGCAGTTTACAAAAGTGAAAACAAAATTTGCATGAGCACAAAGAGAAAAAAATTGGTTTATTCTCTACCCAATGTACAGATTTTTACATTTTCATTAACTACTATCACCCATCCTTATACAGATAAGTATTATTTTACCATTTCATGGGCTTTCTCCACCTCACCAGATATTCCAAAACAGGAATGCAAAAGACTTGCATTCCATCAGGATGGGTGGTCAGGAGAGGAAAAGCAGCACACGAGAGGTCTGGGCACTGACCCTGGCCCAGCTGTGGTCATCATCACGCTCTTCTTGCTCCTTACAAAATTTGTTCTTTGTTGATTCATTGTCATTCCTGCTACTTTACTTCCTGACACATGGAGGTGGGCTTCTGATCAAGGGGTAGCCTGACCATGGAGGCCATCACACAGGTTATCCATGAACGGGAAACATGCTGCAATTGAGAGAGCCCTGCAAGTGAAATCTCCTTGAAATAGATGGTGGTGGCCCAGTTAGATAGAGGTTGGACAGATCAGCTTGGTGGGCAACTGGCATCCAGCTAAGGTCAAACCACCACAACAGTCAAGTCCCCATTTTCTTTTCTGAAATGGACAGAAGACACTGTTTGCCATGCACTGAAGTGTTTGAATGAATTAACAGCCAATTACAAACAATCATTAAAAGTTATACCATAATTCCTGATATGGATCATCATTAAATTCACAAATTGTGAAACCAACCAGTCCTCAATCGCAGTGTAATTAATTTTACCCCCTCCTAAAAAAGGAAAACTTACTGGAAAAAGAAAAAAAAAAGAGATTATGTATGAACAAAGAATAAGAAAATCATTACTCTGAGAATGGAATATGCCCTACTGAAGCTGATCTTGGAACATAAGAACTGATCTTGAAAGACAGAATGACATATATATGTTTTTTTTTTTTTAATCTTTCTTCCTGTTTATTTTTCCCACTGAAAATTTTGAAAAGTAGATTTTGTTGGGGAAAATAAAAAACAGAAATGCAAAACCCTCCAAAATAAAACCAAACTTAAAACCCAGCAGTCATCTCATTTTTATTTTTGATAATTGTAGTTGGGGTTTTTTGGTCAGCATTTTCATGATCCAACTTGCAACATGATTGTCACTGATGACAGGTGGTGTTGATTTGTGAACACTAAGCAAAGCATTCTGCAAAGTCCATGAGTTTTCCATGTGAAGTGGAGTATGCTGACAAAAAAAAAAGACTCCTCAAAGTTATACACCCAGAAATTAAATTTTGAAATTCTTAAAATGCAAAAATATGTCCTGCCTGTTAAACATGATCACACTTTGCATTTTCTTTTAAAGCAAAAAAAACATCTCTCATATGCCTGAATATGGTACATTCAAGTGAGAATTTTTTGACTGTATTGGTTTCAGCTGGGATAGAGTTTCTTTTTTTCACAGTGGCTGGTGTGGGGCTGTGTTTTGGATTGGTACTGAAAACAGCAATGATAACACAAAGATGTTTCGAGTATTGGTGAGCAGGGCTTACACAGAGTCAAGGCCTTTTCTGCTCCTTACACCATCCACCAGTGAGGGAGCCAGGAATTCACAAGATGGTGGGAAGGAACACTGCCAGGACAGCTGACCCCAAATGTCTAAAGGCTTATTCACAGAATCACAGAATTAACTAGGCTGGAAAAGACCTTTGAGATCATGGAGTCCAACCTGTGACCTAACACCACCTTTTCAACTATGGGACATTGATCTTAATGTATGATAGGGCCTTGCTTTTCTGAGGATGGCTAAGCACCTGCCTGCCCATGAGAAGAGATGAATGAATTCCTTGTTTTGTTTTGTCTGCATGTGCAGCTTTTGCTTTCCCTATTAAACTGCCTTTATTTCAACACACAACTTTTCTCTCTTTTACCCTTCCCTTTCTCTCCCCCATCCCACTGTGGGGAGAGTGAACAAGTAGCTGTCAGTCAGGGTTAAAGTGTGAGAGTGGTACCCTGCCATTTCTACCGCTTTAAAAGGCTTTTCAATATAAACATTTTCTCTGGCAAATTTTAGTGCTGCACATGATTTTCTGAAGAGTGAAGGAGTTACCAAAATAAATTTTTGTACATGCCTGGATAAATTAGACGTTAAATATAAACCTGGCTAATTAAATGGTCTTTTGTTCACTTCTATATATATATTTATATATATATATATTTGTACATTCAGCCTTTGAAATGTACCTCCTGCAGTACAATCCTCAGAATAAACATCTAGGAAGCACAAAATGGCAAAGAGGGTATAGACATTACTGATATACCCATATGGATTTGGAAACAGCCAACATTATGTTGAGATAGATAGATAGATAGATAGATAGATAGATAGATAGATAGATAGATAGATAGATAGATAGA
>VWZQ01000644.1:487458-499366 GCA_013397015.1 Myiagra hebetior
TGCAGCTTTTGCTTTCCCTATTAAACTGCCTTTATTTCAACACACAACTTTTCTCTCTTTTACCCTTCCCTTTCTCTCCCCCATCCCACTGTGGGGAGAGTGAACAAGTAGCTGTCAGTCAGGGTTAAAGTGTGAGAGTGGTACCCTGCCATTTCTACCGCTTTAAAAGGCTTTTCAATATAAACATTTTCTCTGGCAAATTTTAGTGCTGCACATGATTTTCTGAAGAGTGAAGGAGTTACCAAAATAAATTTTTGTACATGCCTGGATAAATTAGACGTTAAATATAAACCTGGCTAATTAAATGGTCTTTTGTTCACTTCTATATATATATTTATATATATATATATTTGTACATTCAGCCTTTGAAATGTACCTCCTGCAGTACAATCCTCAGAATAAACATCTAGGAAGCACAAAATGGCAAAGAGGGTATAGACATTACTGATATACCCATATGGATTTGGAAACAGCCAACATTATGTTGAGATAGATAGATAGATAGATAGATAGATAGATAGATAGATAGATAGATAGATAGATAGATAGATGAGGATAGGATATGCATAACTGTACCATGTGTGCATGAAATGTTTAATATGCCTATCACATATAATTTTAAATTTAATAGTGAAAGTTACATTAGCAGACAGCAACTGACAAATGTTTATCCTTCCTTTATGCTTTGTATTTCTTCTATCAAAGAACTCATCTTGCTAGCAAGCAGGATATATAACATGCATACACAAAACCTATCAAAATAGTAAAACAAAAATTCAGCTGTCAAAATAAAGCAGAACTGTTGTGGAACAGAAGGAGGGTTCAGAAACAGTCGGTGTTTGGGTACCAGCTTGTGCTTCACAAGCTCTCTGGCAATTCTCATCTTACAGCTCCTCAGAAAAAAAACAAGACAGAGCACCATAAACTTTTATAGTTACAAAGCAAGCACTTGAAAAGAGATACAGCAATCTGCAATACACCTGAACAGCAGTAGGAAAGTTTGTTTCACAAAAGCAATAGGTTAATTTATCTACTCAATAGTTGCAATTTGAATGCTTGTAAGAACTATTTAATGTGGAAAATGATGCATATAAAGTGCAGCACTGTTTTGGTGTTCTAAGTGGACAAGGGAAATGCTCTCTGTGATCCTTCCTATGAAAAGAAGCCCTGTGGTCTCACTCAAACTTCACAGCCACTTATCAGCAGTAAATCCTGAAGAGCTATGTGAGACTATGCCCTGAACAAGACAGCTTTGCACTGTCTACAGTGGGCAGCTCCTGATTCTGCCTGTCATGTCACCAACTACTTTCATTCCTATCAAAACTGAATGAACTTCTCATCCTATTATCTTAAACTTCAGGATAGAAAGATTTTACACACTTTCCTAGTTATTCTAAAATGTTTTAATGATCAAGAAGTACCATAACATCAAAGAAAATATAAGTTTAGTTTGATAATTGTTGCTCACCTGCTGTGACGAACAGAAGGAGCTCCCCATTACCTTATTGCCAGAATACAGACCTTCCTGCCACTAAGTGGCCTTCTTAGATCTACTTAAGCAGCAACCTTTGTATAAAAATTTAATAAATCCTAAAAGATGAGAAGAAAAAGCACCACCCACTGGCTAGATAAATTTGATAGGAACTTCTGTAAAAATTGTCTGGTAGAAGTTTGTAATGTGCTTCAAGAAGCAATCAAATTACATCCTAATCACAGAAAAAGGTGTCTTTGCCATAATTACCCATACTTATTAAATATGTTTTTTCTAAATTTGATGAGTAAGTTTCTTCAATTTTTTTTTTTTTTTTTTTTGACAGGCTCAGCTGTGGCCTGCAGTGGGGCCACTGGAGCCACCAGAACCAACTGTGTCCAGCATGGATCAGCTCCAGCCTCTCCACACAGGGGCTGACCCTGCACCCCTCAGTGTTGCTGCCGCCTTGGGTGCCTGTAAGTGGTACAGGTACCTGTAAGTGCTTTCCCAGATTTGGTTATTTGTCAGTATTTGAGACACTAGAATTCATGCATTTCCAGAGCTCCTGTAACAGATTTTTTTTTGACTGAAACATGAGAGCACACCCAAAAAGCTGAACCCACAATACTGACTGGTACTCAGTTTTTCATTCAGCTGTCTCTCTTTCTGACTGTGAGAGTAAGTGGATGTACTGAAATGTGAGAGAAATGTTCTTTACTATTGCTCTTGACCCATCCAGGAGGGTGGCCCGTAATTTTCTCCTGTCTCCCACTCTTCTCTTGTCGCTGTCTGGAGACAAATGTGATTCTGGGGAGATTTCTAAACTACTTTTCTGGGCTCAGGGGTCTAGTGATGAGGATTAATATCTGAAGATGAATGTGACAATCTAGTCCCTTATTTAATTAAGTTTTGGTTGCTTAATTATCACAAACTATTTCATATTTCTACTTGCTTTTCAAATGATGGTCTATAAATCATACCTCAAAATATTTTCATCTTGTGGAATTTATCATGCTTTGTATTTTTACTGAAGTGGAAAGATACCTACTCAACAGATGAACTGGCTATGCCTTTACTGATAATGACAGTCACGGAAGAAAAATATTACTATGAAAAGTAGAAGAAGAAGGTTAATTAGCCTGATATTCATTATAATTATCGCATTTCAATGTAGTTTTAAAAAAACATGCAGATTTATGTTACAGCAAGATTGCTTATGTTACAGTTCATTGTCTTTTGATGGGCTATAAACCAGTATGAACAGGTTGGTAAAACAGCCTCAAGAAAAAAAAAAGAAGTACAAGTACAAAAATCTCCCAAAACACAAATATCACAAATTCTTATTCATCTCTTTGTATACATTGCTAACTTCAAACATGAAAAATTTTATGTAAATATTGAAATATCTTTTAGAAATAAATGAAATCAGCCTGGTAATAAAAACGCTTATTGAACCTTGTAGTAGACAATCTTTATTTTTTCTCCACAAACAGCATGTGGCTTATTGCATTTTATATGGGCTGAAATCCAATGGACAATACTATTTACTCAACGCAACCATGAGCTACTCCCTGAATGAAAAATAAGTTAAATGACAGTACCGTCACTGACTTCTTGTTCCTCAGAAGGGTCCCCAAGCAATCTGATTCATGAAGATGATAATAATGCAATAGGATAACCTGAAATGTGATGGCCTGTGGTTATCTCATGCGATCAAACACGAAAAACCAAGGTTAATTTTCTTTCTCTTTTTGGCAATTTCTTTGATTAAAATGACTGGAATTTTCTCTCCTTATCACTTTCAAGATGAACAGCCTTTGCGAACTGAAATGATCAATGATCATAAATCACACATGAGGAAAATGCTGTGAACTTTTCAGTCTCTGGAATTGTATCTATGTAATTACCAAGTCAGCAGCTAATGCCTATGAAGGCTTTATTACAAAGAGACATAATCACAGTGGATAACATGCAATAAATCCTTAAAAAAGAGTTCTCAGGATGTCTTTGATTATTCTTTCCAAGGAAGATTAAACTTCACATACAGCCACTGGTATCTTTATATTTTTATGGAAAGGCTGGAGAAAACTGGTAACTGGAAAGAGTTGAACAGTTGCTGTTCAACATAATGAGACTTTCAAACCCATCAAACCCATCTAGGATGGATGGGCAAAAGAGCTTGTGCTTATGCTGATATGTAAGAGCAGCTCCAGATTTAGTGGTTGGTTACTTCAATTACTGTTGAAAAAGTAGGCAGGCAAGGAACTGCATAGCTCTGAGCTTCTTATTTATACTCCAGCTGTGGGGTAAATCTTCAGTTCTCTGCTAGATTATGTTAATAATGTCAGAAGTAAATCTTTCTAAGTATTGGAGATGGGGGGATTTTAACCACTAACCACTCCACTGCTACCATTTCAGTGTTAGAATAAAATTAAAGTTGGAGGCTCTCTTTACTACTACTTATCAAAAGACAACTCGACCTAGAATGGTTCCCAAAATTACTAGTGATGCTTCTCTCAGTATAGAATAACATCCATTCTATGTCCACACACCATAGCCCTTATCTGTACCCTCACCTTTCTGCTCCACATCTCAGGTTTGGAAAGCTGTTATCAGAGCCATTCACAGAGCTGGCTCCTGTCCAGCAGCAAGGATTTACCTTGTATATGGAAAATAATTCAGAAGCCATATAGCAGTCTTGCAGGCAGGTCTCTTCGGCTCAAATTGTCCTTGAAACCAAATAACAGAAATAGCCCAAGATCCAGAGTTTTTGCTTTGAAAGATTCAGCCATTTGTGGTTCACATGCAAGCCACTTCTGAGACCCAGATGGTCACAGATACCATGGTGATGATACTAAGGCTTTCTTTCAGTGAAAAGCTTGGTTCAGATTTTTAAATGACAAGTATTACAAATTATTTGATAAGCTGCCCCAGGTATTTTCTTGTTCACCTCCTTGTATTTGAAGCATCATCTTGCCATGATTCCATCAGATCCAGCAGCAGTGAGCTAATAAATATTTTCTACTTACAAACATCTCAGCGTACTGGTACCTGATTCTGTGCCACTATAGCATCTTCCTTTTCTTTTAAGGAAGCTTCTTAGGCTATGAGGAATGTTGTGAAATGGATGGAATTCTATGCTCTGGAAGGCAGCGAAAGCACAGCTGACTGAGGAAGGTTCCCACAAGCATGAGAGTCTTCCACACACCACAGTGATGTCTGCTGTGGAAATGAATCAACTGGATGGGTTGGGCCCTGCAGTGTGAGATTCAGACATGCAGAACACCAAAGGCTGCACCCCAAAATGAGTGTGAACATTCCCATACCTTTTCTATCGCCAACAAGAGTATCTTCATCTGTGTTTCATCATTTTACACTAAGAAGAAATGGAAACTATGGGAGATTTTAAAATTTATTTTGCCTACTAACTATGCTGCTTATCTATTGTATTGCTCTGATTATGAGACAGTGGAAGGAAATGAACACAAGAAAAATAAACTCTTTTTATGCACATGTATTTTGCAATGACCAGAAACAATGAGACACAGAAATTGTCATATTGAATGAACAGCCATTTCAAGATGTAACGATCTTGAAAGAAAAAATATTAATAAGATGCCAGCATTCTTTATGGAAGCAAATACTCATTTTTGATGCTGTTAGCTATTATCCATCCCTTGATATAAAAAGCTTAATGATGCAGAGAAGTTTACACAAGCCTTTTGCAATAGGTTGTATTGGATCAATAGCATAAATGCTGACACATATGTGGAAACACATGGGTGAGGAAATAAATTACTTCAGGTTAGAGTTGTTGCAACAGAAATCCAAGGATTCATCCAATCCTTAACAAATGTAATGGAAAACATTGAATTTTTTCTTTGTGTTTTATAGTGTGTGTTAACTTGTTCTGTTAAAAAGATTGCTTCTTTGGGTTGTTGTGTTGTTGTCATGGTTTAAGAATGGTACTCCCCAATTTAGTTCTCCCGAGGCTCTCCAAAGCCATGCAGCTACTTATTCACTGCCCCACTTCTCTTCTTTCCCACCCTCACCCCCTCCATGGGTGGCCAGAGAGCAGAACTGGAGGCACAAAAGGCAGAGAACACGGGTTTATATAAACACAGTTTACTGGAAACAGCAATGACGTAAGAAACAGTAACAGCAACAATACTAACAACAAAATGTATAAGAAAATATTCACATGCAAAACGCATGACAGTAAAACAATACTGGATGGCTGTATGATGACTGCCACATTTTCTCAACCAGAAGAACCCCTCCCTTTTCCCTGGAAGAGAGAGAGCCCCTTTTCCCCCCTAGCCGTGACGTGTGGTGGTATGGAGTAACTTCAGGGTCTTGGCCATGCCACCTCCCAGCTACTGCAAAATTAACCCTGTCCAGGTCAGAGCCAGCACAGCTGTCCTGGTAGCTGCACAGAGAGGGGGGTGTAAGCATATGAAGGAACAAGAAATTGCATCTAAGAAAAAATGACAAATGTTTGTGCAGAGAAGCTTCTAGAGCATGAGGGTAGGATATCCATGAAGATGTGATACTGAGCGTGTGAGAAACAGCCAGCACTGGCTTAGCACAGTAGAGAACAGGAAAAATCTCAGATCAAGGTGCTCTAGCAGGGCATCAGAGGGAACACAATGAAAAATACTGACAGGGGATGCAGGAAGATGTATGTAATGTCTTCTGCAAACCAGAAAGTCTCCAAAAGACTGCTGGCACACATAAGAATCTGTAAAAAAGTAATAGCAATGATGGAAACAGAGAGAGAAGAATGGCCCTCCCTCATTTGGTCACTTTTCCAGCTGTTTTTTATTCTGTGAAAGAGATTCTGTCAGCAGGATGCAAACAATTTAAAGCAGAGAATAGTTATTTATTCACTAATATATGCAGTAGGTAGGTAGGATGACCATGTCACTCTGCCAAGCATTAGCATAGTTGCTCTGAACATCCCCACTCCCACATCTTGCACTCTGCTCTTCTGACTGGACTCTCAAGTAGTTTAATTTCATAGTCAATTTCCAGCCTCTTCTCAGCTCTAGATCCTACAACTTGTCTTGGATTTTCCCTTACTAAATAACCAGCTCTCCTAACTCCCCATTAAGGCTGCCTGTTTTAGATGTCTTTTCTAATTTGTCTCATTAGATACTTGCTGATTCTTCCCCTATTCCACACTTGACACTTTCTTGCTCCCACTGGTTAAAGATAATTTCCTTAAATGTTTTGGTGACTACTGGCAGACTTCTGTGAGAGCAGGAAGAGAGGATGCAGACAGAAAAGAAACTGGTAGTTTCATAAGAAACCTTCTGGTAGTGCCCTACTCCTGACCACTCCTCTGTAGCTGGGGCTGTAGAGCTTTCTGAGGAGACCTTAGTCAGGCTCTGGAAAATAGTCCCTGAGCTAAAACATGGGAGATTTCTGAGAATATATAAAATAGCTAAGGCTATTTGGTGAGGGCTGCATTTGCTGTAAAAACAGCTGCTGTTTACATTGCTTCTTCTGAAGAATGCAAATCCAGTCGATGTGATTAGATGCTATCATCTGCTATAAAAGAATATCTGTGATACGTTTCATGACAGAGGGCAGCAATTCTCTTGTCCAAACACAGACATCCACTTAAGCTGCTCTAGGTTGCCTGAAAAATCCTCACAGGGCTGTGTTAATATCTGATTAGTAGGGTTCTTTAGAAATGCCTCTGCCTGAATTAAGGTGCAAACAAGACCATATGCCAGTCAATAGTATGGGTTTTATTTGATGGTAAATATGAGAGAGAGAGAGAGTGAGAGAGAGAGAGAACGAAGTAGAAAAATAGGTGGGGGGGACAGAAAGAGAGTGACAGGGACAGAATAAGGAAAGTATCACCACTCCATGGATCCCAAGGATGTTCCGTTGATCCTCTCCAGCTGGTCTTTTTGATGGTGAAGGTCCCCCCAAAAAGCACAGAATCCGATGGGTTTATGTACCTTCAAGCCAGGTAGCAATGTCCGGGCATGTCCCCCTGGAGGAGGGGGATGCAGTCTCTCACAGCAGACTCTGGGTCTGTTGCATCACCTGCAGTCCTGTGGGGCCAAGCCCCTCACGTGAAAGTCCCGTGGATGTGACCTGTGGGGTTGGGGGTTCCACAGCTGGGCCAGTTTGTGTAATGGAGGATGGGTGTTTATTGCCTCTCACCAGAGGTTACACCATGCACCCAAAACCTCCTCCTGCCCCCTCAGCTGGGGGGAGTCTGTGTAAACCTGGCTTCTGTGAGCTGTGCTCTCCCACCACCCCAAACTCAGTGCAGCTGGTGATTTTGGCCTTTTGTGGTTACATACCTTTCCCTCAGCCTGAGGTGATGGAACAATGGGTTTCCCTTTATCTAATCAGCAGTTTGAATTTCAGTTCAGTCCCAGTCTTTAGAGAGGCTTCTTTGGTTGCAGCTTCTTTTTCATGAACAAAACTTTCAATGTTTGAGTTATGAACTATTTTCAGTCTCTGGCAGGCTGGCAGACACAGCCAAGAGAAAACCCACATCCTTGTGGAGAACAAGCTCATTGTACACTAATAGTACAGGGAATCATAGTGGCACTATGTTTAGGCACTTCAGCTGGCTAAAATGCTTCCTAATGATCCCTGATCTGTGAACTATTTTTTGCAGTGTTGAGAAGAGACTGCTGTAATCATTGAGGAATAAATTGTACTTTGTGTAATTTTGCTTTTATTGCATCTGTTATCTGTTTAGTTGTTTGCCTCTTGCAATAAATGTTATCCAAAATATTTGTGTTCTGTAGTGATTTGGGCTTTTCTATGCAATTTAAGTTTCCAAGTGATTTTTTTTCTATATTGATAAAATCTTTAAATAAATAAAAATATCTATTCATTTCTTGGCAAATCCTAGACAGCATTTTATTTTTCTTTTAAAGAAACAGGTATCTCAAGGGATGAAACAAAGAAATTTTTGCAAACAGACCAGTTACAATCCAAACTGATTATGTTAAAATGTAGTACAATGAAATGTGACAGGAATAAGAATAGGGGAAATACAATATGATGCAAAAGGAATAAAATAACCCAACAAGATTTAAGACAATCTTGCATGCAGCTTAATTAATTTCATAGATTTTCTATAGTGACCATATAGGTGTGTTGACTACATTAAATCTAGGGCTACAAATAGCAAGGAATTAGGATCTTAAAACTGTGTTTCCATGTAAGTTTCTACTTTAGTGTTAGCTTAAACAGCCACTGTCCTTGTGTGTTAGTATGAGTACTGATGTGATGAAGCAGTATGGGGATTTCATACAGTTGAAAAATATTGCTGCAAATAGAGGTGTTATTTTGCAGCTAGTCTAGTTACTCTTTGTCCAGTAGCACTCGGAACATTGCTGCATAAACAAGTGTTGCCACATTCCTTTTCTTTTCTTAGTGGACAAACTCACAAACAATGTCAAACAAACAAACCAACAAACCAACAAAAAAGACTAAATCAAAAAAAACCCAAAACAACAAAAACCAACCCAAATCCCCAAACAACCAACCACAAAAAAGCACCTTTTAATGATTTCCCTGATTTCCCTTTAATGTACTGGAGGTTACAATGAGACTGGTTTGCTAAAAATCTGTGAAGTTTAATACCACTTATTTATGTATTTAATCCATTTGACCACATTGAATATGGGAATAAAAATGTATGTACATTGATGACTGATCAATGATATAATCCAGTCTGATATTGTGAGATACAAGCAAGTAAGTAGGCGCACCAGGAAGATTTGGTTGCAACAAAGATATTTGAAGAGGGGTAGCTCCACTTTTCCTTTTTTCCCATTTGATTATATATTTGCATTTCTTTTTACTGTATATCTTTTATGCTTGATGGTTTTTTTTTTTTTTTTGTATTAGTCTTCTTACATTGTATCTTTGCAACTTAGCCACCTGTGCCTCTCTTTCATTCACCTCACTGCTAACTTTCCACATGCTAAGCCTTTTGTGTATAACTTAAGTTTTTCCAATATAAAAAATCCAGTCAAGGTTATGAAAGAAAGAGGTCTGGTTTTAAGGAAAAGAAAAAAAAGAAGGCAAGCAATACACCTCAGTTTAGTGCAGAGATTTCATTTATTATCATCTTTATGACTATTTTTCATATGTGAGATCAGATTAGCAGAAGATAGAATGTAGGGAGAGGAATGCTACTCCTTGCGGTAACTTCCCTTTTAAAAACATCACCTTTTTTAAGCAGCTCTTTAAGCTGTTAAGGAGCTGGAAAGTGAAGTTCTGGCCCTGTGAAATCTTCTGTTAACCTTCTCTTATTGAGGGCAAGTAAAGGACATATTGCTGGATCTTTACCTACTACCCTGACCTTATGGATGAGTTCCTTAAGAGAATTTGATTTGCTCTCACCATTGGAAACCTTTTGGTTCAACTAATGAGCAGCTTTAAAGAGCCATGGTAATGACATAAATTATTGGAACTATTTTTAAATAGTGCTCCTGGGAATACTCTTCCAAGGCAACAATTATGTGCAGAGTTAGCAGCTGTACCAAATTGCAAGGACAGTCTAAACTGTTAGCATATTTTCAGATTCCTATTTCATCCTGTGTGACTGAGGAAACTATTACTGATATTGCACTGCATGTATGGAATGTGCAGGTAGAACAGGGCAACACTATAGGGGAAAAAACTGCACTCCCACCTGGTAAGAATAGAATCTTCTTGATTCTCGTGAACATTACTGTGCAGTTTAAGTACCTAGGTGGTTAGTTAAGGTTTTCCAAAGTTTGAAATCCATGTTTCTGCTTGCAGCAAATTGCTTCATTTTAAGAACTGTATTTTAAAGAGAAAAATGTATTAGGCAGTGTCTTTCAGAGCATGTAACACTCTGGGGAAAATGCTATACTCTGTCTGGGTCCAAATTCTGCCTTATTGCATTACTCCGATTCAAGAAGTTATATAGATAACAGAGGCAAAAATGCCCATGAATACTGATTTAAGTTTGGAAAATAAAATGAAATTACAATACATTCTGGATTCTTTTTGAAAAGAATTTAAAATATTTGTTGCCAAGTATGTCTACCTTAAAAAAAATTCTGTTTTCATTTTCCTGTATTATGATATGCAAGATACTTTAAAGCATTTTTCCTCTTTGATGTTGTAAGGGGAGCTAAAAAATCTCTAGTCTAGATTGTGGCTTCAAAGCTAAATGGCAGCACTTACACCAAAGCTCCACCTGGAAACCAGGAACCCCCCTTAAAACAGATGAGGTTAAGACTTGCAGCACATATCAAGAGTGAGAACAAGTGTGACTACACATCCTTAGTATCATTTGTTATTTTATCACAGATTTCATTCATTAAACAATAATCTCAGTTTGTAATCCAAACTGCCATTTGTGACCTCTGTCTCTCTTTTCTTAATTCCCTCTTGCTTTAGTAGGTTAGAGAAGAGCTCTAGCCTGTTATTCTATTTATGACACTTGTGAAGAATGAGCGCCTTTTGGAAGGAGAAACCTGGAAAACATCTAGTGATATTTCTCCAGTGTACTTTGGTGGTCTCTAGTGATTTATGGCTGAGACTTTCTGAATCCTATCCACATTTTTGTGATCTAATAATCCTTTCTCCCCACATGAGCTGTTCTGTTTTTGTTGGGGATGTTATTTGTGTTATGTGCGTGTATGGTTTGTTTTTATTTAATGTGTTTACTTTTTAGGTGACTTGATTGTTGGGTTTGGTTCACCTTTTGAACCTTCATACCATTTTAGCACTTTAAACATCTTTTTTCCTGACTGTGGCTACTTATTATGTGAAGGGTACCTTGTTTGTTAGAAGCCTTCCCTCCCACACTCCTTTGTTGTATCGGTCCATTGCAAGGATAATGAACACATGCTTTAAAAAAAAAAATTGCATTTTTCAGAACTCAGCATGAAGAATATACTGTGAAAACATCTGTGTGCTGTGGGAGTAGATAATTGAATAACTGCACAGGTTAGGGTTGGCTTTCTGATTGTGCTTTATCCAATTCCAAACAATTGCCATCAGCTTGGGCACAGGCACTGAGATATCATGGTGTGAGTCTGTGCAGCACTTTTCTGGGACACAGGGGATCATCTACAGCCTGGCATGCACAGAGATTTTCAACCTATATTAAAGCATTTTACCTGCTCTGGGGATTAACACAATACAAAAAGAATAAGAGCAGCCTTTGGGCAAAATAAAGGGCTATTTTAACTTTTAATAGTAGCCTGTATTTCCATTTCCTCCAGAAAGTAAAACTTTTTCACCAGGAGTTGTTCTGTCTTTTCCTTTCTCTATCAACATGCCAGCTAAGAAGATGAAATGCATTAATGCCTGTGTAGCATTATTTTTAAAGTATCAAATGAAGCATGTTTTTTATCAGAATGTATATATGACTCTATGTTCACAGGAGCTGTCTTCTATGTGTTTTTTTTTTTT
>VWZQ01000644.1:499371-529909 GCA_013397015.1 Myiagra hebetior
TTTTTTTGCCTTTAGTGTTCTATTCTGGAAAACTTACAAAGACTTGGGATTTCAAAGGAGTCTGACTTGTGCTTCAAGTTTGCATTTAGAGGCAGTGATACACGGGTTTTAGTCCTTTGGGATCCCATGGAGAGACAGAAGACAAGTATGCTCTCCCAGATGTATTCAAAGGGATCATAAATGACAGGTTAATTTGCAGAATATTGGATTTAGGAATACAAAAACACTATTTATCCCAAGATCTAGCTTCAAAAAGAGGTAAATGTGGTATAGGGAAAAATTCAAGGGTGTATAGAAAAGTTGTTTTTCTATTTATCTATTAAAAATGCTTAAGGTGAGATCCTTGGAGAAAAGTGTATTCATGAAGTTATATGAAAGGGTTATTTTAAGCACAGAATTTCCAGGTGATGAATGCTAGGAGTATTTGAGGACAGAAAGGCCTAGAAATAGGTTGATTCATCCAAGCAAATCATGAATGGATTATTACCAGCAAGCTAAAAGTATCCCAGCTTATATGTACTGCTAATGCATTTAGAGGGGGAAAAAAAAGAAAGGAAAAGAACACAAAAAATAAAGAAAAAATAACAATCAGCATTTGTAATCTCACTGTTAGTTATGTAGCTTTCTTTACTCTCTTCATTTTTGGTGGTGTTGCTGATAATAAAATTTTTAAGGAAAAACCCATCACTATTATTTAAAGAAGCAATCGATGTGCTGTAGTCGGGGGGAAAAAGCTGCTTTTATTTTGAAGGATTTTCTCCTGCCTGTCAAAGAAATATCAAAATAGGCTGGATATGTCTGCTGGCATGTCAGTGACGGTAGAGTGACAGTACAGACACCTGCAGCTTATCTGTATGAGCAAGAAAAGGGTACTGCAACAAAGTCTCCTGAGGAATTTCTGAAAGCAAGCTCTGTTCCAGAGGTTGGTACAGAGCCAGGAACAAATCCAGGTTAAAGAAATACAGAACAACAAGGAAAGCATTCCTTGGCATACTACGGTAGATAATAATCCTGCAATAATACAGTATATCTGGCAAAAAATATAAATGCAAAATGCATGCTTCCAAGTTTAGATTTCTAAGTAATGTCATAAACAACTAGCACAGAAAGAGGACAAGAATGCATCTTTCTGCCAGTTGATGTATTTTTAGGTATGCTAACGGTGTGCTGTGGAGGTTGCCCAAGTGCACTGCACCCTGAGCAATACACATTATGCAACTAAGCAAGAGAAGAGTTGAATGTGACTCCTCACATTGTTAGCAGCCAGCAGCCCTAGATACAGGCCAAAAACCATTAAATAACACATACCCTCTGCAAACATTATAAAACAATAAGTAGGGGACTGTTGTGCAAGGTGGTGATGGGTACGTTTTCTGGCCCTAGTGCCAGCATTTGAAGGGCACATGTGGGATTAAGCTATTTTTTTCCGTAGTTTTGAGTATTGAACTAGTCTATGTCAAAATTTAATTTGTGGAAATCCTATGCCCATTGTGAACAATTTGGACTTAATTATGGATGTTTGTTGATCCCATGGCATGCTATTTTTTTTCAAATAGCAAGAGTTGGAGTTAAGAAATAAACCTTTAAACAAAGGCCATATATGCTGGACTGAGTTCCATTCTGCTACTTTTCCCATCTTCTAGTCTGGGGCCGCAAAATATCTCAGAACAGAGCTTGTCATGCAACAGTTGCTGAAGGGACATTTTCTCTGTACAAACAACTCTGAGGTTTCAATTGGGGAATTTAATCTAAAGTGCTTGTCCTTTTAGAATAATGTGTGTATGAAGCCTGTTTAGATCAGCAAACACTAACTACGCACTCAAGCTTCTAATGCATGCACTGGATTACAAGCAATGGGTAGAAAGACATAACCTTGTCGTGGGTCAGCTGACAGCTTGGCTGCTTACTGACATGTGTACAGAGAGAGATGCCTGTGGTTGTGCAGGAGAGTTATCATACTTGCCTTCTGCCTTGCATACATCTCACCTGTCCAGAAGGAATGCGTCCCACACTGCAACCTGAAACTCAAAGCAGGAGAGATGAGTTCAGTGCAGCTCAAATGGGGAAATGAAAGTAGTATCAGATCGGTTCATTTTAGTTATCCTGGGATTTGCTTCTGTTGGGTATTTGAAGCAAACCACTGGTGAGCTGCCAGGTGTGGCTGTGCAAAGCATTCTGTGGTTGTGGCTTTCACTGCCTTGACAGAGAAATGAAGGACAGACACAGGAGTTGATGGAGTGTCTGTGAGATCAGGTTATGAAAGTAGGAATTGCACTGGTAAATCCAAAATTGAAAATCAGCTTCAACTATTTTTCCTTTTTTAATGTGAAAATAAACCCTGTGTTCACACACCCTACGTATGAGAGGGCAGAGAGGGCAATTTCCAGAGAAGCTGACTAAGTAGACAGCTCAATGTAGTTGAGTGGATTTCAAAATAATTATACAAAAATTGATTGACCTGAATGGAAACTGATTGAAATCTGACTGAAGTGGTAATAATTTTTGTTTTGCTTGTCTCCCTCACAGTTATATATGCAAGACTGTTCATGAGAGCTGTTTACAGTAAATTTTTCAGAGGTCACTATTCTGTAACATTTTTACTTGTATGTACTCTTCCCCCTTCTCTTCTCATTTACCGTATAAATCATCATTATTCTGACCACAGTACTCACAAGCTGAAATCAGAACTTTTTCTAATGCTGTAGCCATTTTCTTCCTATGACTCGATGATTTTGTAGGCTATCATTTAATTTTTTTTTGCACAACCCACGATAATAAAGGAGGACTGAATTTGCAAGGAATGACATGCTTTCTCGACTTTTGAGAAATCCTGAATATTTTGCTGAGCATCAGAGGCTGGTGTTTTTCAGTGAGATCCATCAGGTGACTTTAGGGCCATAGCCCATCCAGAAGATATAAGCATCCACCTGGCTGCTGGTTCTCTGGACAAAATTGAAACAGGTGTTTGGAAAGCAGATTTTACACTAAAAGCCAAATCTCTTTCCTTGTGAATGGCTTGGCAATGAGAAAGTTGCAGATGTAACAGGAGTGGGCATCACAGGTCTGCAGACACACCTCCTCTCGAGCCTGCATAGCCCGGCACAGAGTCAAGTACTGCCTCTCCTCTCATGCAGGGGAGGGGAGTCCAAAATTGAGATTCATCTCTCCCTGCTGTTGAGGTTGGACCAGTTTGTAAAAACAGTAGTGAGATGCTTCACTGCAGTCAGCCAGGCTTACTGTGCTGAACAAAATCACATCTCTTGGATAATACTTCAGCTCAGATGACTCAGAGACACTGCGAATGCTGAAAATATGGGACTAAAATACAGCACATAATTCTGGTCAGCACACAGTACATCGTATTCCAAAAAATGTTACCTAGTGTACAATATCTCTGACTATGTATACATGGAGAAAAATAGCTCAGGAAGCACAAGCTTTTTCTGCTGCAAACATGGAATAACCTATTCCAGATAAGCCCTGTTGCTTCCTTAAGAAGCAATGAGCTGTTTTTGGATACCTGTCCACTAAATGTGCAAAGCAAACAGTTCATACCCTCATATTTGAAGAATGAATTGTGCACATGTACATACAGATGTGTGTGGGTGTGTGTGTGTGTATTTTCTACTCACAAGCCCATTATGCAGTCAAAACCACACACACTTGGAAAAAGAATTTTGAAGCTAAAGATGTCAGTGTTTTCCTTAAATAAAAATATTTTTGTCACATGAAGTAGGATTAGACCATATTTGACTGAAATTAAGGTAGGGCCTTAACAGAGGGGCTTCTAAGATCTCATCTTAGAGATAATCTGCACTTAAGGAGCAGATCTCAAATGCTTATTTCTCAAACACTTTGGTCATTGACAATGTAGGTAAAATGTGAAAATGTGAAATGCAACAAATCAGGTGAGTTCACAACAGCTCAGCATGTCTAAAGAGGAAGTAGATTTTTCTGATTTAGACTCAGAAAAGAAAATTAACATTTCTTAAATTACCTTCTCCTTTGCAGTTAATAATTTCAAGCCCTCCAGAGACCCTCTGACTTCCTCCTAGATCTTCACATTGCATGCAGTCAAGGAAAAAAAGCTACACATGAATGAACAGACATCATTAGCCAACACTGTTCACATATTAGCTTTTCTAAATATTTAAAATGTTAAATACCCTCACTGTCCATGAACAACATACATGTTAACAACTTCACAAATATGCCTGTATCAGGTAAGTCAAATAAATTGAGATTAAGCGAACTGCATTCATCAATTTGTTAAATGAGTTATCCCTTTATGTAGGTCTGACTCATCTGGGTTTATTTTGTTTGTTTGGGGTTTTTCTTACATAGAAGCACAATATATTATGGTTTGCTTTCAAGACAAGCTGAACCTTGCAGATTTAAGTCAAAACAGTGGATCCTGCTGGTTTTGTAATATAATTGTAATATCTTGTATGAAACTAGAGAATTGGATCCCAGTATGGATGTGAATTAAAAACTACTCACCGCAACCCATTTGAAACAAGCTTGCTAACTTTTCTCAAATGTCGCTGCAAGTAATTTTTTTTAACACAGTAAACCTTGTACTAGCATGATTGCTGTGTTTCTGCTTTCCAGCCTTGCCTAACCTCTCATTTAGAAGGACAATATATGCACTTTTCCCCTTTTCTTTGGAGATTAGGCATATAAACCTGATTATTTTCTTTTCTTGTCAGATTAAGAAAATAATCAGAACTCATTGTAGTGTTAAGTTATCATTGCAGTGATAAGCTGTCTTGGGGTGACAAAGACCTCTTAGGGAGAGAAAAAAAGATAGATGATGTTTGGGGTTTTTTAAGCTACAATTATTAATCTTGGACTGACAGTATGCTTTTTGACATTTCCTTCACTGTCTACACACTATAATTTTCCTTCCCTCCTACAGCATTTTTCCCGTGCTTTTTTCTCTCCTTTCTCCTCCCATCACCATCTCCACTCCCATAATACAGAAAATCTCTTCTACACTTAGCTTTTCAGGTTTTTTATTTGTCATTTGTATAATAAGATTAGATTTCATAGTCTACACAGGGTAAGCCTACAAGTATATACTGATAAAGAATGGTTCAGCTAAAGAGAGTGTGTATTTTGGTCTCTTCTCTCCTCTCTGATTGCAACAAGCAAACAAAATATATAATTTCACCCTGTAAGAAAAACAGAATTTACTTACTGTTGGAAACATTAACGTACTGTAATATGTATATATGCATTTAGAATAGATATATATTCAAAATAATAATCAAAATACTTAAATATTCTTAAATATTTAAGCTGTCTTAAAATATCCTTGATAATTTAAAAAAAAGTAGCCCTACAGTTCTTTAAGGGTTTTATACATATGTCCTGGCCAGAGGTTCTAAGAAATAAATAATAAAGTTAATTCAAATCCTTATTGATCATATAAACCTTGTGAAGGCAACAGAGCTGGAATAGCTAAAGAGAAACAGAACTTGTCAAAAAACATTGTGGCTGAAAATTTTCAATACGGTGACAAATGGACACTAAGAAGGGCTAAGAAAACTCCCTTTTTGTCTGTCAGAGTCGACTTTTTGAGTGTTGCTTCCCATTGCAATCATCAAGACACCACCTGTTCATCTTACATGCCTTCAGCCTGCATGATGAGTTGTACAGCCGAAGTTTAAAAAGATTACTATATCATCTAATATGGGTTAACTTTGCAGTTTGCATATAATAAAACAAATTAACTTCACTCTTTTTAATAAAAGCAAAGGTAAAGTAGCTATTTTGTGTGTCTGATTGTCCATCTCCTTCAAATCTTTTATCTAAATGGACAAATATGAAGGAACATTGTCTCAAGCATGATTATTTCATTTAATTTATAGAAAAATTCATGAATAGTCTTTCACAGAAAAGCCTGAACCAGTATACTCATGAAAACAAGAACATGTAACTTCCAGGCACTTCAGAATCCTGATATCACATTCCTCTCTAATTATGCAACACATCCTTCAAGGTGTGTCTTCCTCCCTGTAACAAATGAGTCTCTTATACTGTTTGCTATGTACAGTAAAATTCTTTTAGCTCTTTGAAACACCAGAAACTGAGACCATTTCAAAGCATGAAAACCTGATACTGTATATAGGCTTACAATCTTAGATTACCTTAATAAATTAATTTTTCATGTTATAAATCTACTGAAAATGTCAGATTATATGTACCTGAGTTGAAAATTTAGTGTTGACCTACATAAGTACTAAAAATAACCTTGTGCAACTTTTACACGTAGACCATGCAATTTAAAGCAAATGAGTTGATGTAGATGAATACTCTTGTCAAAGACGCCAGAGCATAAGAGACTACGGACAACTTAATCATATTCCTTAATACTATTTAGAATATAATAAAATATTTCAGTTGGAATGGAATAATGATCATCTAGTCCAACTGTCTTACCACTTCATGGCTGTCCAAAAGTTAAAGCATGTAATTTAATCATTATGCAAATGCTTTTTCAACACTGGCAATCTTAGGGCATTCACCACTTCTCTAAGAAACCTGCTCCAGGGTTTGACTACCCTCTCAGTAAAGAAATGCTTCATTTTAAATAAATGCTATGTCCAGTCTAAGCCTCCCCTGGCACACTTTGAACCATATCCACATATCCCATCACTGGATACCAGGGAGAAGAGCTCAGCCCCTCCCTCTCCCCTCCTCCTCCTCCTCAAGAAATTGCAGAGAGACATGAGGTTGTCCCTCAGCCTCCTTTTTTCCAAACTAGACAAGCCTGGAGTCCTTATCTGCTCCTCATAGGACATTTTTTCCAGTTTTTTTACCAGCCTTGTTGCTTTCCTCTGGACACATTCAAGGACCTTCACATCTTTCTCAAATTCTGGGGCCCAGACTTGCACACATTACTCAAGATGAGGACACACTGATGCTGAATAGAGAGGGATAATCAACTTTGTTGACCAGCTGGTTACATTGAGTTTGATACACCCTAGGGTGCAGTTTTCCATCTTTTTCAGAACCACTGGCAGATTTCAACTGAGAAAGAGATTGTGTACTCTAGAAAGAAGCTTAGATAGAGGTTTAGGGATTTGTGTTGTGGCTGTTATAATCAAAACATTCGTATTTCTTAAGAGTTGCATATCAGCACTGAAAAGAGTCTAGACAGAATTATGCCTTATGGAGCTAAGATGTCAGGGTTCCTATAAGTAATTCATAACTGGGATCTTGTCTTAAAAGAAGAAAAGAATCCATTTCTTATCCCAAAAATTTAGATTTTATTTCACAAGTGCAACCAAACCACAGAGCATTCCCATTGGCATTCAGTGACAGTAGACATGCTTTAACTACTGAAATCTCTGCTGCTGGCTCGAGCAGATGTAAGGAAGTATGTTACAGCATTTGCATTTTTCTCAATTTTTCACTTCACCAGCATTCAACAATGTTCTCACGAAAGAAGTTGAGGTCAGCCAGTTTGCATGTCTTTTGCTCAACTAGCTCCCAGACATAATCTTGTTTACAAATATCTTTTTATAAGTACTAAAAATAGAGGCACATTTATCACTTTGGGTACCTAACACCAAGAGCAAGGATATGATTTTAACAGTGTTCTTAAAGGGGCTAGATGGTGTTAAATTTTGGTATACATTGAAAATTTTGATGCATGGCCAGAAACAATGCAAAATCTATGGATTCATTAAAAATATTAAATTGGCACTAACAGAAGAAACAAACTGACTTCTGGTCTGCTGCCTGCGACATTGAAATATGTTTCCTAATTATTGATAATACCCTTTGTGCTCCACTTCTTCCACTTCTTGCCTGGCTGATGTATAGACTTTTTAACCTGTTGTTTTTGGGGTTTTTTTCAGAGACAACTTGAATATCTCATTTCCAGATTACGTGGTTGGCTTTCAGTGCTGTTCCTATGCCACTTGAAGCAACCTCTCGCTTTTATATGTGTGATTTCCTGGTGCTTTGGTAAACAGAACTTGTCAGGCTGGCTATGCTGTCCTGTGTCTTGAGAGTTAATTCAGGAGCAGAGTATTATATTTGCCCTTCATGTCTTCCAAACAGCCCATGGGGAAGGGCAGTCCAACTGCTACTGAGGTGCCCTCTGCTCCAAAGGGAATACCAGCTGCCTGAAGGTACCCACCAGCTCAGTCACTGCCAAGCAGTTAGGATGCTGCCACACACCTTGACACAGACTGCTCATAAGCACCCTGGAAGAATTTTTGAAGACTTAATTGCAGATCTTTCAGCAATTCCACGGATTTCTAGTCTTGCACTGAGATTCCATCATGCCGGTAAATGATGTAGTTAGAAAATAAGTTAAGGCATCTGTCCTGAGGTTAATTCCTCTTATAATAAACTTAAGCTAATTTTGAGATTTCCACTGGGACAGGTAAGAAGATTTTTATGTCGCCACAATTCAACATTTAATGCTTGAGTGAGATTGATCTCTTCCAGGCTGGCCATGTCAAAGTTTAAAATTCAATAAGAGCTTAATTGTTGTTACTTTTATGTCTAAGCCAGTACAAGGGGAAAAAAGAAAAAAAAAAAAAAAAAAAAAAAAGCAGGCACTCTGCTTTTATTTCTTTTATTAAATAGTCTGTGTATCTATATGTTACCTTCATTCATTTGTTATGTCCCGTAACACCAAAATATTCATTCTGAATGAAACATTTTGCATTTCTGGGAGTGATATTTTACTCATTTCGTTCCCAGCTCATTCCTGTGATTACGAGTGTTCAAGATATCGTGGGATTCTGTAGTGTACTGGAATATACCATACTATTAGCAACTGACTGTGCCAACAGTGCCTACAGACTTCTAGAGCAAACCCCTTGCAAGATAAAAAGTTTTTACCTGGGTAGAGAGGAGTCCAACACTGTTTTCAGGCCTCTCTTCCCAAGCGGTTTTCTGTCAGTATGGCAAAAATCACAAGGTTTTCAATACCAGAAACACTTTCCTTTCGCTCTAACAAAAAGACATTTCTAGCCTTCATGGTTATAGAAAAAGCTTGAAAGTTTGGATTCAAAAAGAACAAACTTTTGAAAACATGTGATGAAGAAGCTAACAATTACTTTGAAAAGATTCTTGTATAATTTGATGTGGTCATGCTTCTTTTATAACTAATGAATGCATGCAATTAGTTTATTGAACCATAGAACATCTCATGGGAAGAGGCACATAAAGGATCAAATTCCATCAGTTTCAAGACTAAAGGAAAATTGAAGGTAGGTAAGGTCTTGTCCTGCGCTAGACCAACCAAAAAGCTCACTGTGTTTAATGTGGTCTCATCTTGGGAACTAAGAAACAATGCATAAACCTGGGCATATATTATATTGTGTTGGCTAAAAGCTTCTTTCATGTTTAGTTTTGTACATAGGCATTCACATATTATAAATGTTTAATGTTTATTTAAAATTTCAAGAAACCAACTCAATACCAACAAATAGTGTTCATAAAAGATCTTACATTTTAACAACAGAATTCATGTTGTTATAAAAATACAAAATTAGTAGCAACAATAATTAAAATAAAATTATAATAGCAGAATAGTAGTAAATGTACTTCAAGTACATATTGATATAAGAGTGATACGGTATTAGAGTGCCTCAGGATTTTTTCCTTCTCTTTTTTTTTAATTCTTTATTCTCTCCATTTTGATAAATGGAAAGAAACCTCAGCTGTAAATATGTGTTCCTTGCTTGTTTTGTTTTTTCTGGGGTTGTTTGTCTGTTTTTGTTGTTTGCTTGAGTTCAGAGTTTTTTGCATTTCTGAGAAAAGATTTTGAGGAAGATACTATGTTCTGTGCTTCTATGTATTCCTCACAGCTGGGCTAATGGTGGTGGCTACTAGACTTAAACCAAGAATATATATCTGAAAGATCACAATCAACAGAGGAAAATAAGTTGTTAAGGTATGATTCATCTGACCTATTTTACACATTTTCTTTAGGGTGAGATGAACTTGCCCTATAAGTGTCTGTCTCTTTATGCTGGCAATGACAAAGCTTGAGATCATTAACTTGGATAAATGACTGAGAAACTGGCCATGTTTAAATAAGGGCATATTTAATCGAGTTGTAGAAATCTTGACTATTTTTGAGATTCTTAGCCTTATTGCCAATGCACCTCAACAGTGATTTTAGTGTAAGTGCTACTAAGAAAGATGGGAGTGTTTATTAAGAGGGATGTATATATGAAAATTAGATTCAAATTATACTGACTTTGAAATAGTTTTTGTGTTAATATATTGTTTTAAAATTGTCTGCATATCCCTTTGAGATTTTTAAACATGTACCAAAATATGTTCAATTCTATACTTTTTTAATATATACTGAAACTATGTAAACATATAGTCGATAAATTAGCAAATATATAGTTTCAGTTTAATAACAGAAATCAGTTATGTTTCATCTTCTTGAAGACAGTGAGAGATATTTCAATCTTTTCCCTTCTTAAGCTTGTCAGTTGACAAGATTTCTTTTGTTATGATAATTGAATTGATGCTTAATTGTGATATGTATCATTTATATTACTTTGGTTTTACTAATCGGTTCCTAATCCTTTCTCATTCTATTTTTTTGCAATTTAAATAGCTACTGAGTTATGTAAGACTTACCTAAATCAGCTTGCAAATTACTCTGGGAACTGGTCTCACTGTTTGGCAATTGATAAAATGTGTTTTTCAGTTTCTGTATCTCAGCCTCCCCTTTTCCTCCAGCTATGACTTTCTATTCCTTCTTCCATATGTTGTCCTCAGGGGATGATTCCGTTTATGATATTTATTAATTTTTTGCTTAGTTATAAATATTCAGTACTCACAAACCACAATCAGCAGTTTCTCTCACTTTTTTGTTGTTTGCCTCTTCATATAGATTTAGTTAATGCATTTCTGCTTTTTGCCTCTTCACACTGAGAGATAAAAACATTTCAAGGTTGAAGGTACTTGTGAAAACCCAAAGGTATATTCATATTAGAGAAATAACATCTGCTTATCTCTTTTTTATATTGCTGAATATTTGAAGTTCAATGGAGATTATAGTGTTAATTATGCAGCATGAAGAAGCTCACACTTCATTTTTGATCTTATCAGATGTCATTAACTAAAGAGTTTACAGGAATTTTGCCTGTTTCTTAGCCAATCTTTTAGTTTTCCCAGGAGACTGTAGCAGGTGTTTCCAAATGTAGGGCACTGGCTAGGCAGAGGATGACCAGGCTGATACCATTGCACAACATTCATTCCCTGGAATTAAGTGGATCACAGATGTTGGAAATATATCTTTGTGTGCAGCAGTTACACTTCTGGGAACAGTGTAACAAAGTTGTTAGATACACACAATATCTTCCTACTCTTAAATGTTTGCATTGAAATAAAGAAATCAATTAAATCAGTCAATTTAATAAGATATTCAAATACCTGCAGGAAAAAAAGTCCTGGTTACCTGTGTTGGTATGCACTACACCTAAACTCAGAATTTTTTACTACGATTATGAGTTAAAGTAACTATAGTGTTGCATCTTTAAAAGACAACATTAACAAATTTCTGCTACTGCAACGATATGTGAAATGCAAACTCACAACACTGTTTTTTAGATAAACTACTGACATCTTTTAACCACTGGCATCATTGAACCTGAGAAAATAAATTGGTACATGTATTGACCTCGCCATGCTTGCAGAAGGGACAAGAGATCTAGGTGGCCAAAACCCCAGGGCACTGTTAAGACTACTCTCAGTTTTTATTCTACTCGCAGTACAGAATGCACTTCATAAGCCTCTCGAGCTACACATCAGTAGGTGTGCATAACACTGCACATTTATTTGTAGGATCAGAACCCTGGATCCCAGCATGCGTAAATATAACCACACAGAAGGTCTTTTTTAGAATCTAATAATCTCAGAAATAGGCACAGTTGCATAGGTGAGCAACAAAAAAAGCTTATATCAGTTAGCAATGACTAATAACAAACCTCTGAAAACCTAGGAATATAATAATTTTCAGACTTCTTATTGCTAATATGAAACATACTGTGGGTTTCATAGGTTGGCCCAAAGGTGCTTATAAAGTTAATCTATAATAAAGATAATCTAGGAATCTCAGTGAAGATCCTGTAGGATACAAAATATACATTCCACAAATGTTTGCTTAGTTTCTGGTTTATTCTGTTTCCTTTTTTCATGGCATAATAATGCCTTGAAAGGCATTTGGCAGAATTGCTAATACGAAGTAATATTTCAATTAACCAATACATTAATCTCTCTAAACCAATAAAGATATTTCAAAAAAACCCCCAAATAATTGGGTTGAAATCACACAGTTTATTTATTCTTGAAATTATAACCAGACAAACGAGCAAACGTTATTAAAAACTTTCAGCTGTGAGCTAATCAGTGTTTAACTGGCTGTAGAGCAGCAGTGCAATCCACACTGCAATCTGTTACTGAACATGGTGCTATTTAAAAAAAAAAAAAAAAATCAGTTAAACATGAAATGTTACAGAGAGCTGCAATTGTGAAAGTTAAATCAGAGTGATGCTATTCTAAAGAGTAATGTTTTAAATGGATTTAATTCTAAGAGACTGCGTATTGCACGAAAATTGTCTGATCTGCAAAAGGCTGCAATGTAAACATTTAAGTAAGTTTTTAAGTCAACAATTGCACCCATGAGAACATATTTTCCCTCTGTTTTTGTTCCAAGGATGAACTCTGTGTGTACTGCTTAACATATAATCAGGAAGAAATTCCTGAGGCAAAATTTTCTGCAGCATGCGACTTTTCATTTCCCCTTGCCTGTTCACACAAACCTAATAGAAAATTAATGCCTTTCCTCCTCTTTCTGAGGTTTGTTTGCAACTAGCCAGCACACTTAAAAAAAAGTAGAGAGAGCTGTCAGATAGTAAACTACACAGCATAAATGAAAATAACATATGATCCTGTAAACTTTATTTTCATTTGGTCTTTGGATCCAACTCCACATATAAAGCATGCTTTATTTTAATTTGAAATATATTGAATGAAAATTTTTTTAAAGAAAACCCAATAAACTCAACCATCAGATTTTGCATTATTCTCCAACTTAGGATGAATGTTTTGTCAAATCATTCTTCAGCAGACTGAGAGAGCACAGTGATTTGAAAAAATTTCTTCATAGGGAATACAGAGATGGCATATTGACAACATATTATTTTTGCTTTTAAGTGGTGCTCGTTATTTATTGGTGCTAAGAGAACAGAGACATGGAACAAAGTAAACTTTATCCTCCTAGAAACCATAATCTATATTTCCTTTCTTCTGAATGAGCAGACTGATTATTTCAATGTATAATGGAAAATGCATAGGCATACATAAGTTAGTTTTCAGCTACCTGGCCCAGCAACTGCTCAGGATCCTAAGGATGCTTTTTCAGCTTGAGTTGAGTCCCTTGGTCTTTCAGGTAGTTTACTATTGTCACCTATACTAGATTAATGAAAGGCAGTTTGCAATTTAACAACAAAAGTTATAATCGTGCTATGACAGGGAGGTAGATTTACCCTGCACCATGCTGTCCAGTGTACTGTGTATAGCTGCAATGATCAAGATGTACACATGCAGTGGACAGGATCTGGACCTTGACAAAATAAAGTGGATTGTTTTTACAGCTTAGGCTTCCTCTCTTCTTTATTTTTTCTTTNTTTTTTTTTTTTTTTTTTTTTTTTTTTTTTTTTTTTTTTTCTCCTTTAAATTGACTATCATCACGTGACAGGAACTTCTGAGGTTTGGTTACTTGGCAGACATGAAGCAAAATTACTTTAGGAGAGGGGTACTGTAATCCAAAAAAACTGCTGCTCACCTTCTGATGAAAAGTGGCACAGTGCTTATATATATGCAGAACATCAGCATATTCTCTGTCAAGGTTGACTAAAAATTCTGTTCATGTCCTGGGTTACCATAATGAAACATAAGACTAGAAAACTTGAAACACAGTGGAACCCTCTAACTGTCGCAGTGACTGGACACAATCACGCAGATTCCAACAGCAGGCAGGCAAGCAGGTCAGGTCCACCGAGGAGAGCCAAAAGGGCGCCTGCCCACCTTTATTATCACACTTTTATACTTCTTTTAGAACAATCATACATTGGTAGATGAGGTTAACACCTCTAGCATTTTACAGGATAGGAACACAGTCTATCACCTTTCTCCGCCTTGGAGAAAGGAAGGAACAACTATCTAAAAGTTCAGTAAACATCCTTAGCCGGTTAGAAAACAAGAGCTATGTTTATAGAAAATGCATGAGAACTTCTACTACAAAAGTAAAAACATGGAACACTGTGAAAACCAGGGCGACACTCTAACCTTGTGTTACACAGCCCGTCTTCTCATAACTGTCTTTCTTTCTGTGTTGTCTTACTGTAAGTAACAGAAAGGCTTTCTTTTTTTCTAAAATAATTTTTCTGCTCACCATTTTGTTTTCTCTCTTCACACTGGATTCCCCCAAACACTTCCCTTAATATTATTGGCAGAGGAAGAAGGACAGGAGAAGGTAAGTTTTATGAGGGAAGTCTGCATCTTTTCTTATTCCATGAAAAAATCCTGCAGGAAAGCATCAGATTCTTCTGAAATACTAGATGTTTCCTATCTGATGCTGAGTTATTCTCACAATATAATAGCTTCATTCTTTGAGACACTTAAATATGAAAGGATTGGAGTGTAGCATCCAGATGATTTTTTTAATCCCCTGGGTCGCAGGGAGACCAACTGCTTTGCTTCAGATATTAACAGGATCAAAGAAGAAACTGAAAGCTCAATTCCCAAACTCCAGACTAATCCCCAAAACACTGAAATGTTCCATCCTCACGTGTAAGAGCATAGCATAAGTAGATTGAATCAATGGACAAAAAAGGACTGAAATACTCTTTGAAGGATTCTGTAGGGTAAAACCTTTTAGTGGATTCACATGTAGGCTCCTAGATGCCCAGGAGCCTTTTCATGGGTATCTAACGCATGAATTCAGCAGGAATTATGTACAATGCAGAAGCAGTGTAAGAGCAAACAAAAATTAAACAAACTTATAAACAAATAAAATAAAAAAAAAAATAAAAAGCTTTAAACAAAAGGATTCAAAGCCAAAATGGAGCTTTGTACTGAATTAGACACTGTCTGTTTCTCTGATATCTGCGCACAGAAACCAGAAATTTCTGCTATTCATATCATTTATATCCAAGTTAGTTTTGTAGGTGCATTGCTGTAGAAACCCAAGTCTATCATATGTTAGCTGTTATACATATAAAAGTCAATGACTGTATTTTCAGGGTTTTAATAGTTTTAAAATTATGGTAGAAAGATAAGTAAGTTTTCTGGGACATATCATCTTTGACATGCACAAACCTCTCTGAATCCTTAAACTAACTATACTCATCTCTGACAGTCTTCAGATAAAGTTTTTAACTTACTACTTTTTGATAGCTATATTTGTCATAAATATTTCATACTTTATTCTTTTTAATTTTCAACAACTGACATTACAAGCAATTCCTATGTCATTCATATAATTCTATTCCTTAAATTCTAATTAACCCTCAGATGTATACAGATTGGGATTTGGATTCACATGGTGGCTGAATGTTTATTGATTAAATTTCAGCTGCTCACTCACTCAGAATTGCTTTCAGTTTTTCAGTCGAGTTTGGAGCCAAATCATTGTGAAGAGGCTGTTCGTTTATTATAGCATTCCAGAGTAGGAGAAGAATTTATTGTCTTGGAAACTCACTTAAAAAAATAAAAGCACTATCTGGACATCATTCTGCTATTTGTTTCTTGAAAATACCTGTTATTTCAATCAAAATCAGTGAGTGAAATACAGGCATATCACTTAAGCTGCCTTCTCTGAGTATATATCCAAAATTGGCTTGCTGCTATGGCATGAATAAGGGAACAACCTCAGAAACTGTTTTACTTGAGGCAGATGGTAGTAGTATCAAAGCCCAGACGACTTCCAACTGCTGTCATGACTATATCCACCTCTGAGCCAAACAAGTATTGAGGAAGAGTTTGAAAGACGTGCATATTTAGTACAGTGTGAGGAAGAGAGTGAGAAAGTAGGTTATAGGAAACTCAAACTCATTGAATCCCTGGGCAGAAGGTTAACAGAGCTTTGACTGAAAGTGTTAAGTGTTTTCAATGAGTTATGGACAGTAACAATCCAATGAGAAAAGATAGAGGAACCAATTGTTATTCCCTTCCAGACAGGAAAAGACCAAACATTGGTTTTGTTACTCTGAAAATGGCTTTTTGGCAGATGAACATTTCAATTCTAGAGTATCAAAGATGCTACTGAAAGAAATGATGCTATTTATAGAAAGACCTCAGTCTTGTTTGCTACCATTTTTTCATGTTTACATCAATTTTCATTAGGTTTTTCTCAGTTTTGCTCTGCATTTTATGAACTGGGGGGCAGAGGGGGGAGAGCGGGGGGCGCTGTTAAAGTGCCTAACACTAGAAAGCTTAAAAGTTTATGCTCTCATATTCAGTGAAATAAACCTCTCAAGGGAAAGATTCACAGCACCTTATTTATGCAGCAGTTGTGATCTACGAAAGAATCCCAGATTCACATAAGTGTATTATCCTAAACTTCTAAAGAGCAGTTTCCTTGCTATTAAAGGCAAAAGTTGGAAGTATGCAGAAAACTCTCCCCTTGACCCTTTCCACATGACACAATTGTTTGAATTCTATGGAGATAATAATCCTTAGTCCTTTTCTAGGACAGCAGTTGGGTCTCACTTTTTCAGGTAACAGAAACAGTATTTGAGCAGAATTAAGTAAAAGATTAGTGTTTGAAATTTAGAACTGTGACAGGCCAGAAGATACATGGAGGATACTAATGGAGGTGTTGAAATTTAAACTTGTATGTCACTTTGAGGCATAGTCCTGAACAACTCCAGATACACATTAAGTGATAATAGTATTAATAATAACCCTCTAGAAGGCTAGATATTAGACAGATGGAAAAGTAACTTACCTTATGCTAAGACTAGCTGAATGAAGTGATCAGTTTGCAAATCTCTGTGCAAAAGGCTTCATAAGGTTTTTTGGGGTTTTTTGGTGACATTTATTTGTGAATAATTTTGTACCTAAGCTTGAACCAGAATGGCTTACTTGCATTTGGATTTTTTTGTTCTTGCTTCCAGGCAGCTGATCTTCATGAATAGTCCTTCCATAAGCTAATTTTCTAGACCCTTATTCCATATTTCATTATTTTAATCTTTAATGTTCCTAATATCACATCCCTGGATAGCTTTAATAAACAAACTTGTGTCCAGATTCCTTCACATTCCCCTACTTTGAAAATAATAATAATTCATAACAATGAAAAAAGAAGAATGGAAAACTGACAACTTCTACACATTCTGTAATGATCTGACCCCCATTTATTCTTCCTCCCCGTTACATATATTCTGCCATGACCACTCCAGCTTATTTTTTAGTGTCATTGGGAAAATAATAGTTCTCATCACTGTTCCTAGAGAAAAAGGGCTTTTGGAGAGAGGAAGAACTTTGTACTCAAATATTTGACAAAGGATTTTATATCAAAATTTCCAGAGGTAATAGGAAGGGGTGGACTTCCATACTCCTAGGACTGAAACTCATGACACATTGTCATTCCCTCTACTTACAAAGGCATTTCTCTTACCTTCTGTGGGATAGCACAATAGTTGGTAACTAAATTGATAAGCACCTTATGCAGAGTTCCACCTAGAAATATCTTACTCTGCACTTTTCCCCATTTCCCAGCATGCATGTTGCATGTTTCTTTCAATTAAAAATGTTCCTTTGTTAATGTTTCTGGAGTAATGGGATATGGTGGGCTGAAAGCAGTGAGTCCTAGACTCCATGCTGGGCCATGAGAGCACTCAGTCAGTGCCTCCGGTTCAACAAATATTGTGTAATATATTTAGGCATTACTGATTGGTTCAGATGTCTTCTCTTTCGTTATGTACCAATGTATGTGCCCTCAGTGAATCCAGGGAAAGAAGCAAAGAAACCCTTTCTTGTCCTTTCCCTTTTAGTCTCTAATTGCACTTTATATTTTATAGTCTTTCTGTAGTCAAGGCTAGGTGAGTGCTCCTCGCTTTCTGAGCTTTTTGCAAAAGTAAATTTAGAAAACTCGCGGAGTGCTTATATGTACTTTTACTTTTTAAAAAAAATGTGATTTCATACAAAGTTTATGGCAGATAATAAAGATGATTATATACCACTCTGATGAATATTGTTCTGCTAGATAAAATTTGTATTTCATACACTGGGAGCACAGGCTATAAATTCATAATGATTACTGGTATTTCTGAAAGATATTGTGGTTGCAGAAAGCACTTTATTATCTACTACTTTAATGTTTGGAGACCTTCACCATTCTAGTAAAGTAAAACTAAAGTAATACAAAACCTTCTCTTTAAACTGAAGTGCTTTCTGTTGAAATGTTCATAAATTGCAGAAGTAGAAAAAGATCACCATCAGCAAACATCATTTATTCAAGCCTTAATATTTCCTGATTCTTACATCCTTCTACTATTGGAACAGTGATTACTCAAATCCATCTTAATTCAGGTGAAGGATTCCTATTTTCAGTAATTATTTCAATGGGAGTTTTTCACTGGATTCAGGGTGTTGCAGTATTAAATTTTCTCTGGTTGTTCAAAAACATCTTCAGCAGTAGTAACATAAATTTGAGAATCTGAGCATGGATGAATTAGTATTTTTGTTTAATGATTGTTTTGTTTAATGATTACGTTGTTTCTTTTCTTTTAATAATGGTTTGTTTAATGATTATGTTGTTTCTTTTTCTTTAATAACAGTATATTCCTTAATAGAGAATATTTTCCTAAATTAATTACTCTTGCTTTTTCTTTTAATGGATACAATTTCTGAAGATTGGATTTAGTTTTCTATAAAAGTTTCCATGCTTTCTCTTTTTGACCAAAAAATATCAAATGACCAAATGTGTCTCTTATCAATTATAGTGTAGAGATGGTGTCTTTGGTTCTGTGATCTGTTGTTAACTTGATGAAATTTTGGAGATATATAAAAACAGTTATACAAGGATATCAGTAATTAGTCTTGTTTTTCTCATCTTTATTTCACTTTTCTAATCCTACCACATTCCGGAAGTTCCTTAAATTCAGTAAAAGTATCATATTCTTATTTATGCACTTAAAGATTATATTTCTGAGGCATAATTTCTAAGGCTTTAACCCTTTTATTTTTTTTTCCTTATAGGAAACTATTTCCTGATAGCACAGTCTCCTTATTTTCCTTCCACCTTCTTGCTGATCCATGTGTCTTCCATCATTACCTCTGCTATATGGATGCAATCATTCTTTTTCTTTCTTAAACAGAAATCCAGTCCTGTATTACAGATGACAAAAAGTGACAATTAGAGCATTAATCCTGGATGAATTTAGTATTATGTCTTCTGTATTGCACTGTGAGCTAGATAGATGTACAACTCTATCCCCCACTCACCTGTTTAAATAATTAAATTACAGCACATGTACAAAACTAGGAAAGAAACCTCTATTTTAGTTACACCTGCAAGTAAGTTGGCAGCTTACCGTTAAATGACTTCAATTTCCCAAGTTAATGAGATGCTGAGCTTAGGGACAGCTCGGAGGGTGGGGCAGTGTCTTGCTCTCGACAGCTCTTGGCCGGTGAGTCCCAGCAGTTTGGAGGGCGAGCCCCTCACTCTGAGGAGCAAGCCCCGGGCTAAGATGGTAGAGGCATCGGCAGAGGCGAAAAAGCAGGAAGGACTCTCCGTATGGGTTCCACGAGCAGGATTTGTCACAGGTAAAGGGTCCAGGGACAAAAAGCCAGTTTTACACAGGGAGGGGGGTCCAGGGGTTTTAAACTCAGGAAGAGAAAGGCGGGGATAAGGGTAGCAACCAATCGGGTGTGGCAATGGGGGGGTTAATGAGAAGGTAGACAATGGGAATAATTCATAGGCGGGATCACAGGGAACAACCAATGGGACATCAAGTAACATAGAACTTTCCAGAACTGATACATATTCAAGTAAGGGGATAAATATTTATACACTTTTACATAAAACTAGGAGGGGAGAGCAGTAACCAACCAACATGTAATAAGAAAAATAAGGAAACTGAGGATTGTGGGAACTCGCTATCACCACGGAGGTGATGCGCTGCCTAAATGTTGGTGCTTGACCACCAGGACTCAGATGCTGTCGTTCCCTCTGGGGTCATAGTGGCTGCAACCATTCACACCACAAGTTGGAAGCTTACCCTTATGTGACTTCAGTTTCCCAAGTTACTAAGTAAAAGATTGGATCCTGTGTGAAAACAGTATATAGTATTTATTTTTGCATGACAGTATCCAGTAGAATTATTGATTTTTCAAGAGAAGGGAAAGGGCACATAAAAAATCAAAAGGAGGATATTACTTCTAATTCAAATAATTGATGTATGCAAAGGAATGTTTCTGCATAAGTTGATCTCTAGAGTTTAAATTTTCCTAACACTCTAAGTTTCATTTCCACTGTGTAGTCTGTAGACCTCAAGTGAGTGGCAGACACTCAGAGCCTCTCTTAAAGAGGCCAGTATTGAATTTTCTATGAGATTAAAGAAAATTCAGATTTAAAAAACAAAGCAGAGCAAGCAAGAAAAACTAAGGCTGTATGTTCTGATGGTCTCAAATTGTCTCACAGCCTTAGAAAGGTTTGATTTACTTTTTTTGTTGTTTGTTTTCAAACAGGATAAAAAGATTTTGGTCCTCAAAAGTTTAACATGCAGAATTCAGTCCAAATGATATGCATCAAGATTTCTGCCTAAACATCTCGTTTCTCTACAAGCAAAAAATATCAGATCAGGTTCCTAACTGGGGTTATTACATCTCTACCATCTTCAGTAACACTTGGTAAAGTCAACCTAAATTAAATTGGAGGGTGAATTTAAAATTGATTGTTTATCTGCACTGAGTTTTTGTTGGACTCTAATTTGATTTATCTTTATTAACTCCCTAACTTCTGAAATAAGGGGTTAACACTGTTAAACTAACCAGGATAGCCATTCTGATTGACTTTCCTGAGTGAAGTGCTCACTTAGAGAGGAGGAGCCATTCCTATACAGTATTTAAATTCTTCTGTGTCTGCAAACAAAAGATATTAAGCACATACCAGCATTTGAACCCTTTAAATGACTGAATTTTACTTCAGTTAACAATGGCCACAGACTGGGTAGATCTTATTCTGTCCACAGCAATTTACCCACGAATTATTTTTATTATTGTCTATCTGTTAAGAAGTACATACCCATTCCTATGGACTCAGTCATGACTTGAATGCTATAGTCTTAGGAAGACCAACAAAAGCAGAATAATTCTCACTTTTCAGGTAGAGAGATTTAAGAATTAATTATTCAGTCAATAAAATATCTGAGAAGTAAAAATCATTTACTGGGCATTACTCTCAACAAATCCTGATTGGGAAGTATTAAAGTCACTCTGCATCTTGAACCTCATTGACAGCTAAACTTAGCTTTTTTTTCTATGGGTTAGCGAACAGGTTATGTTACAAAACATTTTACCTTTGATTCCAAATGGAGAAAGGTATGACATTGTGCTTTTAATGGTATTTACTTCCAGTACATAAGCAAAATCTGAACCTTATTGGGTTTTTTTTAAAGATAAGAATGTGGGAAACTTCCAAACTTCAGCTAAGGTGTATCTCTTTTTTGCAGATCTGTGTAAAGCAAATCACTTATTTGCATGCTGTGTTGTCAGCTACTAAGCTGCCACCTGAAGTATTCTGTGACGCTTGATGAAATTTATTTTCAAATTTTTTAACTGTGGTGCTGTTCTGCCCTTTTTTTTTTTTTTTNCGTTTTTTTGCCCTTTTTTTTTTTTTTTTTTTTTTCCCATATACCATATTCAGGCAAAGATAAGGTTCTGCTGGTTTAGCAAATCTATTGGGGATTATCTCCTCAGTAACATGATATTTTATACCACAGAGTTATAGAGAGAACTGTCACGCAGACAAAAAATTTTGGGGCATCAAAAATCCCTTAGTTAACTGTTCTTTGATCAGGCCTAAATTTTAAATGTATTTCACTTGCAAATGGAAATAACATGTTACGTTGTATTAAGAGACTGAAATCAAACGATGTGAAAATGGTTCATTCCTGCCAGGCTCTATCTACAGACAGCTATTCAATTAGCTTAAGCAATTTAGACAGGTATTTCTGAACTGGCACATGATTGCTGCAAACTGACAAAACAACTGAAGTAAAATAAAAACTAATCTAAAATAGTCCTATTAAGTTAAATGTTTGATTTTTTTAAAAACTTTTTATAGTCTGTGTTTTTGACCAAGAGCTAACCTCCTCCTCCCATTTGCATATATACTGGAAAGTTCATTGCTTTTTTTTTGTAAAACTTTACAATTTTTTTTCAGCAATTCTCTGAGAAATAATAGTTATTGCAGAGTATTCATTTTGCAGTTAGTGTATCAGGTCTAAGGGATTTCGTAGATGATTTCTGTCATCATTAGACTTCCCACAGAAATAATCACCTGTTATCAGAATTACTGGAGAGACAGGGAGGAAGGGAACAAGAAGGCAGAAAATGATTAATAATTTGACAGAGCAAGTCCAACACACATCTGAGGAACTTTTTGGCTTTACTGATTTGTCTTCTACTTTTTTCCTTCTTATTACCTATCACCTTAGTTTTATGAGACTGAGGAAAAATGCTAATGAGCCTATAATTGGCCTGAACCCCAGAAGATTACTTTGGAGAATTTGTATTTCAAAAGCATGAGTTTTATTATTTTTGCAGATAATTAGCAGATCAGTTAAACTAAACAATTTCCTGCTTCTGCTAGGCATATGCAGTCAAATGCAAACTTGTTTTACTCCTACTTACACCTACTTCAAAATTATTTGTAAAAGGGTTAAGATTTAAAAACACAGTGTGCATGGAGGAGGAGATTTACTTATGCTCAGTAATGATTTTTTAAATTAATTTTATAAATTTTCCCGGGTTTTGCTTTTGTTATATGTGTACATATTTTTCTTGGGGAAAATTTTTGCACATCTCAAATCTTTCATTCCTCCAACTCATGCTGGCAGTGCAGAAAGGATAGAAGTGTGCCTAGTGGTTATATTGCAAAAATACCTTTGGATACTTTTAATAAAGTTGATGTTACATAATACTGCCTGCCTGTCCTCCAGTTTAAATTTAGGATGCTTTAGAAGGGAAAGATACTTCCACAAAATTCTCTCAGCCTCTTTAAGGACCTGAAAAGTGTGGGAAGGGACAGAAATTAATAAATCTCAATTCAAACCACTCTGCTTCAATCACAACTCAATACACAATGGGCATTAGAATTGGTCTTTAAAAAAAATGTTTGTCTATCATAATTATTTACTATGGATACAAACTCACTTGAAACAATCCCAAACTCAGACTTTTTTCTCTCCCTGTTTCTACAGCATGATGTAGCCCTTGTCAAATGCATCCAGTTTGGAGTCTTATTTCCAAAGTATGGCTATACACATTATGAAGGTGGAAACTTCCTATGAGTGAGTTTGCACTTGACACTTCTCTATCCTTTGAAATTGCAGTCACAAGCCATGAGTCCTTTCATAGCTGTGCTGCTCAGTTCAGAATCGTCTTGGCATCATGAAGGAACTGGGAATACTGCAGGAGAGGTTTTGGTACCTTCAGGGCTTCTGGGATGGAGGTCAAAGGAAAGTTACTATATCCAGCACAGTCACAGCCATGACTGCCAGACTTCCTGCTGTGGAAGCAAGAACACGTAAAGTAAGTTTCCAGTGTTTTGGATTCCTATTGCTCTCCTTTTCTAGAAGCTACTGCAAAGTGGCATTTCTCAGCTAGAAAAGCTGGCATAAGGTAGAAGAATATGCTATTTCTGCAAGCACGTGATGATCACACAGAATTTCTGTGTGAAGAAACAGATCCATCTAACCAACAGACTTGCACAGATCTTCCCATGCCAATGTTAGGGAAATAAGCAATAAGAGATTGGGCAGCCATCACAGGCTGCAAAGTCAAAAGCCCAGGTTTCTCCTAGGCCATAGCTAATCAGTTCACTAGAAGACAACAATTGGGATGATGCTGTTGGAGAATTATGCAGCCACGCTGTCTGAGACATGTCTGCAAATATATAAGCATTTAAAATCTTACATATGCCTGAAGGAGAAGGTGATTCCTGGTTTTTTATCTCAATTTTAGAACCTCAGGTAGTGTACATGCAGTCCCGACTCCTAAGCAAAGAGGAAACATGCTACCCTCCAGGCACAGCATTCTCTGCTTCAACAGGACCTGGCCAACTACAAGAGAAGGTTCACAGCAATCAGGGAAGAAAGGGTTAAACAGTCCAACTGTGTATCTTTGAATGCCCTTGAGTTGTTTCAACTTTTTCTTTTTGGTATTGCATGGAATTTTTTAATAGTTTATCCTACTGTATCATTAATGCATAGACTGTGTGTGCTATTTTATCTTTGTATTTCTTTAGTAAGACTTTCAGTTTACCAGGCCACAGTTTCTTATCAGAATTGGACAGTAAACATATACTTCTAACAGCCCAGTTATTAAGCTGGATACAATTATAAATCAAGCATGGTTAACAACAAGAAAAATTCCTACCAAACTAAAAGAGCTTACAGAACAAATAAAACTGAAAAAAATAGTTCCACTTAGAAAAATTATTATAGATTTGTTCCTCAAAAGCCAAAAAAAAAAAAAAATCTGCTTAACAATTAATTATATGTAAGGGAATCAAAATAANCACATAAAAAAAATTTTTTAAGTTTTAACCCAAAAAAAAAAAAAAAAAAAAAAAAAAAAAAAAAGATAGCTGCTTAACAATTAGTTATATGTAAGGGAATCAAAATAAATCAGCTATGTGGAACAAGCAGTCTTCCCTGTTCCTACCACTTCCAAAATGAATAAAATGTGTAGACTTGGGGATACAAACGAGATATATTGTGAACAGCATTTTAAGGCTATCTCTTAAGACTTAGGGCAGTAATGCTGGCTGAGTCATTTCCCATCCATTTCTTTCCATCTTCTTCCTGTGGGTATTTGTGCTGTGACATAAGGTCAAGATGGGAAGCCATTCCTTATTTATTTGAGTAAACATGCAGTAAGATAATACTGTTGGGAATCCCACTTTTTCTAACTATGTAATTCCTCATTCTGCTGCTTATGTACTTTTGTGAATTTCTTCATCTGTCAGACAGTAAAAATACCTGATGCTAAAAATATTGATGGTATGCCACTGGTTACAGAAGCTGACATGCTTTAGCCACGTGAATCTGATGAGCTGCCTAATCAAAGGTATGTTTGAGGGTTCTGAGCACATCACTAAGCTGGATCTTTAGACTGCAGATGAAAACACAGTTTATTTTACTGGAAAAGAGTGTGAATGTGATTTTATTTTCATATTATCTGGAACTTAACAAAACTTCAGTCTGAACCTGAATTTCTGCCATGCCCACAGCATTTTTATCTGGAATCTTAAAATACTGAACTGCTAAGCCTTCTGTGCAGTTCTACAGAAGCCCTTCCTATGGCCACATCCACTGACAAAGGGCAACAGATCAAATCTTTTTGCACATCAAGCATATAAGACAGAACTCTGTGGGATGGGCACTATTCTTACCCTTCTCCTCCCTATTTGTAGGCAGAAAACACATTATAGCATCTCTGCAACTTATCCCACACTTGTTTAAGAGTATTAGAAAACCAGGGATGGATTCCTAAATGACGTTTCCCCACTTTTGGTTAAAATACATGTATTTTAAAAAGCCATAGATAAGTATGTCAGCTTAGGAGAACTGAAGCATAGTCTGTAGGCATGGGACGCAATTGAGCAAAGACAAGTCAGGCACAAATAAATAATGAAACCTTCCAGTTAACTTGATGTGCAAGCTCATCTCTAGAGTATGCCCAATTTACTCAGATATTTCCAAGCCTAGGGCATATGCACACTGGCAACCTTGCAGTTGTAGTTCGAAGGGATCTGAGCACCTGGAGATTATGCAGTGTCAGGAGAGAAATCATACTGAATGTCTTTCCTGCCTCAATGAATTTTGTAAATTAAAAATGTGTGCCTTGGGCTTACTCTTTTCAGACTGTAAAAAATAAACTTTCCAAGTTTGTTAATTTCAGGTTATTATTTTATATTCCTTTGGATGCATGTCTTCATTCGATCCCCTTGATTTCATAAAAAATACTTGGTATAGCCATATTTTACGTAGTGATTGTAATCATGACAGAATACCAGTTGCACTCAAGGTGCAATAGTAGCAATACAAAAATGAAAGACATGGAAAATGGAATAGCTTTAAGGAATGTTAGTCTTTCTGGTATGCAAATGAGCTTCACAAAAAGTTGCCTGTTGCAAAATGTATGAATTACTAACAGAAAAATACTGCTGAAGTTGATCCCCAATGGTAGAATCTTTTCTAAAATAGATTTGGTTATGCTGCGCAGTTACGTTACATACTTTAAAATAATACAAGCTAAGTGTAATTATTTTGAAGGAAGCAAGAGGAAAAAAAGACTTTCCTCTTGGGACATTCATTGAGCAAACTCTTAGAAATAAAAATAAATCTTGAAAGTTAATGCTAAGATCAAAAACTTCCAATATTAATACATTATAAACCACACCTTGATTCTGCACTTTTATATTCTTCCCCATGCACAAGATAGACATAACTCTTTTGCAATTCCTAGCATTCCCTCTGCAGTAAAGGATCTTCACTGTTTTTGCTCTTCCGTGACACAGAGAAAGAGTTTTCACTCTCACTAGCTGTAATAGCCAGGGAGGGGAATTTGAGGAGTGGGCTGATTGGTTGGTTGGTTGGTGCTGCCTTTTGCTTGTGACATATAAATGTGTTTTTTTCCATTCCTGTGACACATGTAGGAACAAGAGACTGAGTGGGTTACAAACATTGCATAAATCACTTTATGGAAAAAGTAGATGAAACAGAGATGAAGCATATATCACATTTTTTTATGCAGCACTTAAATTCTAAATTAAGTATTAATTACACAAGTGCACTGATGTGACTTATTCTGTTTCAGCATGGCAGCCTTATAGCTTGGGAAGGAAAGAACTAAGTAACTTATATAAAAGTTGATTTTCCACAAGAAAGACCACAAGCAATTGATGTCAGGTCATCTGGTAACTGTCATAGGCTACTGGAGATCAGCAGCCCTCCAGTGGCAGTGACTGCTTGGTCGCAGCATTCATTTATTCACAAATAAGATGTAAACAAATAGAAAAGCCCTGACTTCTCTTCAATAAACTTCATTTGGAAGTAAACACAAATTTGTAGAGAAATCTTCCATGGTTTTAGTTCTAGTGGTAATCTTTGAAGAATTTTTTTTCAAAATAATGGGGAAAAAGGAGGTGCTCAATAGTCAGTTTCAAGGTATATTTTTCACTTGTCTGATTTATATTGAACATGAGGTTGTTCAAGTTGCGATAATTGTAACATATAGCTGCTTGATTTTATTTGATGAAATTAGATATGATGGTGCAGTATTCTGCTTAGTGGTTGTACTAAGTCTTAAATGATGTAGTATTATTTTAATACAGGATAAGCAATTAAGAAAAAAAAGTTAAATATTTATTAATGTAACACACACTATACTAAATTGAAAATACCACTAAGAGAGTTGCTAGTGTTGCAACTCTACAAAAGACAGACCACAGAATAAAAGTGGAAAAATATTTAAAAGATCTTCATCTGAAATATTCAATAATTCATTTGTACACGTTTTCCCTAAGATTGGGTAACTAAAAAAGAAAAAAAAAAGCATTGTCTAAATTCAGCAGTAATCTATTTGTATTTATTTTCTCCTTCTGAAAGAATTTAGTAGGATTTCCCAATTCATAGACCTGAATTCATATGATCATTACATAGATAAAAATGAGAACACAAGAATCAAGAGAAAATAGAGAAGTGAAATAATGTATGCAAAATCCATATTCATTCTACATGCTTACATTGTGCAAAGCAGGCAGTAGTTCCCAATTTTGGAAAATTAATCTACTAACTAATGTTGCAGTGTACATAGTCATGGAAAAACTTAGAAAGAGGTCATGTGATTCACATCAAGTGCTAAGTCAGATGGTCTGTCATGATGGAAAGAGCCAAGAGACTACATTCAGTTCTAGATTATAAAGGTAGTGGTAAAGGTGGGAGACCAGCTGAGCACCTGAAAGCGTGATTCATTAGAAGTGAGTTGAGTTGCAATGAAGTCTACTAAATAATATTTATGTTCAAAACATCTTCACTTGAAGAAAGAAGTCTTGTTGTTGAGAAGTTAGACTTTTTTTTCTATGTTATATATACAGTTCATGATTAAACACTATATCTAAACATTTCATTCAGCCAGTATTTCAAGTCTGAATTGGTAATGAAGGTATTTTTATTTATGCTCTACACTATAATGAATGTTAAATGTAGTATGTTCTACTATTCTTTCCGTATTTCCATTATAATTTGATAATGTTACAATTGATCATCGCAAAGTCAAACCTGAAAACTGGCACTGAAAATGAGAGAATTTTACTATTATTTGATGATCTCAAGGCCTTGCAAATCTAATTATTTTTACTATATGAAGATCTCTCAATGGCACTCTCATCACAGTGAGCTTAAAGCTGTGTGCGACTATTAGAGTGAAAACATAAATTTCTCAGTAGGTTTCCTTCAATGAACAATGCTTATCTTATGTCTACATTATTAAAGTGATCCACTTCTTTCCACTATGCAATAGAAGGGCTTTTTTAACTTAAATAATTCTGTTACTGTATAGCATACAAATATTTCTGCAAAGGTTTTTTTTAATGTTCCAATTTCTCTAAGTTTTATGAGTCAAGCACTATAACTATTTATTGAAAACAGCCAAAACTGCCTGTAATGCAGATGTATATAAAGAAAAAATACATAATTCAAACTACTAGTACATGATCTTTTCTGTAGATTCAGAAATTTCACCAATTTTGAAGACTTAGCTCTTGCATATGTACACAAGCATTCATTTGCTTCCACAAAATGCTGATGTCAAACACATCAGGAAATGCTCATAATTTTTTCAATAGTTCAGGAATTCTATATAATCCTAGAGGTTTTTCCTCATTATTTTCCAATATTGATAAAACTATTTTAGCATCATAAAAATTACAAAGCTGTAATCCTTTTGCTTATTAGTACTTCAGATTTGAGATGAAAAGTACAGTTGTCACTTTATCCATTAACAGAAATGAGAGAAAATGTAGTCTGAAGATACTTGTTAAATATGGTTTTGTTCTATTTTTCAATTATTTTATTAAATAAAAGGTACACAACTTCATACATTTAATAAACCTGAGTCAAATGGTGTTTATACTATAAGACTGTCTTCTCAGTCTTATATTATAGAGAGGTTACAAATCCTCTGACTCTTACCAGTTCAGTTAAGAAAATCGAGACTAAGGTTCTTCGTACCAGGACTACCTTGCTACAGTCTCATTATTCACTCTACATATGACAGTTACACACAGATCTATTTTTTCATAGAAATGTGCTGTTCATATAAATTTCATCTAAATGTACTGTAAAACTGATTTTTGCATGTACCATATGTCTAAGCAAATCCTGAAATACTGAAGTTACTTCCAAGTATATTGTATAGGTGTGCTGGTTCTAGCTGGGGTAGAATTAATTTTTTTCACAGTGGTGGCTGGTATCGGGCTCTGCTTTTGATTTGAACACAGTGATAATAGACATAGACATGTTTTTGTTATTGCTGGGCAGGGCTTACACAGGGCCAAGGCCTTTTCTGCTTTTCATACTGCCACATTGGCAAGGAGGTTGGGGGTGCTTGGGAAGTCGGGAGTAGACCCAGCCGGGACAGGTGACCTAAAGTGACCAAAGGGATATTCCAGACCATATGACCTCATGCTCAGTATATAAATTGGAGGGACGGAGGAAGAAGGGGAATATTTACACTGATGGCATTTGTCTTCCCAAGTAACCTGATGGAGCCATGCCCTCCTGGGGATGGCTGAACACCTGCCTACCCATGGGAAGCAGTGAATCAATTACTTGTTTTGCTTTGCTTGTGCGTGCAGCATCTGCTTTCCCTATTAAACCATCTTCTATCTCAATCCACGAGTTTTCTACTTTTTATCCTGCCAATTCTCTCCCTGATCCCACTGGTGGGGGAGTGAGTGAGAGACTGTGTGGGGCTTGGCAGCTGGCTGGGGTTAAAAAACAACAAAGGGTCAGACTTCCTTACATGCAGTAAGTCCAACTGTTCTGTTGCTGATTCAGATGGCCAGAAAAAAAAAATCAAGAAAAGCATAAAAAGTATGTAGGCTTTGTGTAACTGACATTGCTGGACAAGAAAAATAGGAAAAGTCCATTCAAGTTTAAACCTGCCTTATAGGTGAGCCTTGGTGTCTTTTGTCTGCTTCTATAGGTATGCCCAAACAGCAGTAATTCCAAATTAAAAAAAAAAAAAA
>VWZQ01000644.1:529923-540142 GCA_013397015.1 Myiagra hebetior
CCAAATTAAAAAAAAAAAAAAAAGACAGGGCTAGAAGCCACAGAATGTTTTGCTGGGGGGGAATCAAAACATACCTAGCCATTTATTCATCATGAAAAAAATAGTACTCCTTTCGTAACTATTAAAACCTCAAAAGTCCAACATTTTGTTGCAATGGAAAACAAAATTACTCATTTAACATGACACAAAAGTTAACTGGAAAAAGCCCTTGGAAGTCTTGTTAATTCCTTCTATTTCAGATCATTTCACATCAAGGGCTCATGATTTCTTTCCAGTTTAATAAGGATTACTTTCATATTAATTCAGGCCATTATGACTGTAGCACTTTTTCTAAGAGGCTTACATGAAAGCTGTTTAAAACTATATATTACATGTTTCAAAGGGTAATGTTACAAAGACTATATAGAGAACACGAAAGAAATAAATTGATATGTTTTAATCTCTAAATCCAGTAAAAAGTCAACCAAGTAAACATGCAAAAAGCTAGTGAAAAGACTAAATAAGCTCCAAGAAATTCAATGGTTCTGTTAGGAATACTGTGAGCTTTATTTCACCAGTAATTTAAGATTAATTTTGAATCAAAAAATCAGAGGAAACAACTCATGTTAGGGGTCTTCAATGAAAGCAGATAGTAAAGATTTTTATGATTATTAACTGCCAAAATCTAGTCTAAACGAATCTCAAGTGAAGATTATTTGATAAATCATTCTATGTCTTCAGGCAAAGTGATGTCAATTACCACAAGTTTAGATATTTGCAAGGTCTTTTGGATGTACATTTCATAAAATCATAGAATCATTAAGGCTGGAAAAGGTCACTACTAAACCATATCCCTGAGTGCCACATCCACAAGTTTTTTGAACACTTCCAGGGATAGTGATTCTACCACTTCCCAGGGAAGCTTGTTGCAATGCTTAACCACCCTTTCTGTGAAGATTCGTCTCCTGATATTATTTTCTATTGCTGCGGAATCATTCTATGCACCCCCAAATGAATTTTTCATTTATTTCAGTTTTGTCATCATTAAAAAAAATAAATAAGTGCTCCAATGCAAAACAAACAAAATGTTGTGATTTTTTCATCTAATCTTTATTTGTGTGGTGAAAAGTTTCTGTTAAAACAGTACTGATGTAGCTGCATGCATTAACATTCTTCTCAAGTCTTATATATGCAGAGTATAATTAGAATGCAATTTATGGTTGTTACTAGAAGATGCAAATATTTACTTAGTTCACTATTACTACTGAATCTGAAAACAAAAAGGGGAATGGCACACAACATAATCAGAATAAAAGAACATGTAAATAACAGGACTTGACTCAAATAAATAATTTGGTTTTTCCTCTTTGTATCTACCAAACAAATGATTAATAAAATTATTTATTTCCTTAGTACAGAAAGATCCTTTAGGGAAACATGAATAAGAAATATTTAGCTAAAATCTAAGCTGCAACACGATATGGATGCCAATATTGATCTTATACAACCAGTTTAATAATTCTATGAGGAAATAATGTACACAACATGCCTAATTTATTTTTACAGATAAACATTGACACTCAGATTGGAAAAAAGTTACTGACATACATAATAGATGCTAGATAAACATTTAAAATAACTTGCAAAAGGGCTCTGCTTCTTTAGTACCCTTACTTGCAATGAAGAAGCTTACTGAGATAGATTTCGATTTAATTTACCATGGCAAGAGACAGAATAAATCTACTGAAGTCAGCATGGAATACCACTGTAAAACAACATCAAGTCAAGTGAGGACACTAAAACTAATGCTGTGGAAGAAGAGCACTCAACAAAGGGATTAAATAGAACTCATCCTTACAATTTTTAAATACATAATACATTTTTGTAAACATTTACATAAATCCTGAGACCATTTTGAGTTCCTTTCATGTGTTTAGTGTACTGTTTTTTAAGCTCTGGTCTTCTTCCCTTCATAATATTTTAGGTCTATCTATAATTTTCTTGAGAAAAAAAATAAGATTTTCAGTTCCTTAAGTGTTCTAATTTTTAACATTATTTTATTATTAAATTTAATTAAATTTCAAATTTTTTTCTTTTTTACAGTTCTAAATATTGCTCTGTCTTTCACTGAGCTAATATGCAACTTTGGGTCATACCATAAACACTGTGACGTAATCCAACAGAGTTCATACATTTAAAATCTCTTCACTATTGTGAGGTACAGGTCACTTGCCAAGACAACTTGGAGAAATCCAAAGAGCTGCTTAAACTGGAACTGTTAAGCATTTGTACTATGAAAAGTACAAATTTAAATGTTACATTGATACAGTTCATCTAGTAGCTGATTTGAATCATAATTTATACTGTCAAAATGAAACAACTATACTTCTTTAAAGTTTATTTGTCATGTAAATATTTGCATGTGCTTCAAAGAAAACACTTCATCTTTAAAGGCAGAGTCCTACTGATGCTAGTATATTTCAGAAATTACAGTTTATTTTCATATTTTGAGCAAATTTTAATATTGCTTATAGAAAAAAAAAGTAATACAAATCAGAGTAGACAAATCTTCTAAATTCAACAACTACCATTAATATCTCAATTGGAAAGCTGTGGATGTCATTGTAGTTGTTCTAGGCATTAAATTTGTTCTTCTGTGGCATACGAGTTTAATTACATCATAAAATTTGAAAAATCAATAAAAATCAAATGAAGGGAGAAATTATGCCAGAGGGAAAAAAAGTCAAAAATAGACAGTGTGATATATTTTTTATACCTATAACAGTGGAGCTGCCTTGTGAATAGATATGTTGAGACACTGTATCATTGTTTAACAATCTTTAATCATTTATTAGAAAGCAGGACAACATATTGCAAGATTAAAGCAGTTGTTATTTCTTAGTTTCATTGAATTGGGCTCTTTGGCAACAATAGCATGAGCCATTAAATGAACTAAATAAGAGATGTCTTCCTTTTGTTATGTAACAGTATTTAATATTGACAAAAATCAAGTTATGTCTTTCATTAGGAATAAAATGGAGCCAAGAACTTTTAGTATTCACAATGTCTACAGCAACTGGTAAATGCCATGACATTCAGGTAACAGAGGCACTTGTCTTGCACTTACTTGTAGCTGTTTCCTGTGAAATAAGGAGTTGGTAGATTTTAGATCTCAGTGGTAAAAATCGCTACATACAATAAATTTTACTTCACATGTAGAATATTATCGATGCCCTTAGAAAATGTACAAATTAACTCATAATTTCATAAAATGATTTAAAAATAAAGTAATTTTGTTGATCTTTCAAACACTCCATTAGATCTGTTTACACAGGTGAGGAGATTTAGGAAAAATTATTATTTCTATGAGAGGAAAGTTGTAGCCTATCAATATTTCCCTTTTGATTTACTTCTTTAGAACCCCAGTTCCACAATGATGAAATTGTTTCAGCTGCCTGAAATTGTTTTATTCATTTATTTTAATAGTATCAAAAAAAGGTCTCAGTTTCATTGGAGCAGTTTGTGGCATTAACATTAAAAAAGTATTCTGTCAGGAGATATTCAGACATCTCTACATGTGAACTAGCAATGAAAAAGATGAGGTTTCTAGGCCCTATGGAATGTGAGTTTCAAGAAGTATGCCTCTGCAGGTCAAGGGCAGGAGAGAGAATGTTTTATTCTGTGACAATAGAATTTGTCTTGAGGCTTTAGAATTTTCCTGAGGAAAAAAAAAAAAAAAATGCTGTGTTGTCTAAGGTTTGTATAAGTATAGAATCTCTTCAGCCACTGAATTAATGTTGAGCATTATTCACACAAAAAATAGGTCAACAGATCAAGAAATCTTAAAACTTAAGGTGTTCTAATAGTGCCAGTTAGGAAAGGTCAAACAGGTAATAACATAGAGTGTCAGACATTAGCAGCAGTGCCATGACCTTCTGGCAGCTTTTTTGTGTTAAACGGCTTGGATGTTGTCTCCAAGAGACTGCTAATCGCTGTGGGCTATAGATATATCAGTGCTGCAGACTACATTTGCTGCTGGTACACTCTGCTCTGTTAACGTTTGCCAGTTACCAGGTATTCATGGATGAATAAACATAAATCATACTAAAATCCCAGTTTGAAATGGGCTTGTTTATTACAACAGTCATAATGAGATGTTCCATACTTAAGTATATCAAAATCTTCTTACCGGAAAAACTTCCACTGTTCAATGACAATTAACTAGCAAGTATTTAACAGAAGGCCATTAGTTGCTTCTTCAGAAACACTAGGTAAAGAAGTTTTTAAGTAGACACAGAAGGTGTGAGAGCTTTAATTAATTAAATGAGAAACAAGGTGAAATGCATCTAACCAGGGAAGAAACTTCTCCGTATTACTTCATATAGTAAGGAGCAGAGTCTTCTTTTCTCTCCAGCAATGCCTTTGAGAATAAGGGTGAGTCAAGTCTTTGTCAAGTACAGGCCTTTTCTCTAGTGGAGGCAGGTAATGGCACCATGGAATGCATACCATAGGTGTATCACATTAACATTTTTTTATCATTTTCATATGGTAGTGAGACAAAAAATTCCTTATTCATTATATCCTTCCTTATCCATGTAAGAACTATAGATGATGTGCCTCTTAGAAAAAATAAGGAAGCTATTAACAGCCTCACAAGAATATATAGTATTCATTATTAAAACCTGATGATCATGCCTTAACACTCCTAAAATATACCTTGGATGAAAAGACACTGAAAGGCATTTTGGACATCCTTTTTCCAGATTTGGAAAACAGTCTGAAGCACTGGTGCAGTAAAATAGGCCTAGGAAAATGAAGAAGTTGGAGAGAAATAGGAAAAAAGAATACCTTCCACAGACTGGAAGCCAAAGCTTCTTGTCAGTGGAAGTGACCTGAAGGAGGAACAAGGTTATTAGTTTGGAACCGAAACAGTGTTAAAGATAGTATCTGTTCAGCTTAGATCTCATGACTCGACAAAAAGACTCTCAGGAGTAGTGAGGAAATCTTCCAATGATGGAAAATGGATGCTATCACAAGAAGACCATGGTAGCACCCAACACAGCTTAGAAAGAACAAGAATTAAGCATATAAAAGAACATATCTTGGTGGTAATAATATGATATACTGCTTATAGGCATTGCATAGTTAATACACAGAATCAGAACTAGATTAATGAATGTCCATCTATATCTTTCATCTTTTTAAACCCATGGGATCTTTGGGTTAAGACTTCCTTAGGATAAAGGCCTCTCTTTTTTTTTGGTTGTCTGTGAAATTCATGAGGAAACAAAACAAAACAACTAAATGCAAAATGTGTAGTCACTGTACTTGTAGTTAAGCACTGTACAAAGTCAGTAAGTTTTCATGCAGAGGTAGAAAAATAGCTTAAAATAATTCCTCTACAAAAAATATTTTATCTCAAATTTATTTTGCATGGGTAGGTCTCCTGATTATTTTCATGTTAACATAGGACCTGAAAAGAAATGCCTTAAATTTATACAAATCCGTTTGAACTCTCTCATATAGTTCTTAGAAAATCAGAAAATAAAGAAAGCCTTCTGTTTTTTAACTAATTTATCTTTTTGATTTCAGTGGTGTCTACTGTTGGCTGCACCAGCTTTATTTTCAGCGCACTGCACTGACAGACTGTACCTGAAAAGTAATTAATCTTCAAATTGATCAATAGGAAAGAAAGAAAGAAGTGAAGAAAAATATATTCCCATTTTAAAAATTTCTGTAGGGTGCAGGTCTGGGCACATTACACAGGTGGACATCTCAGACACTGACACAAATTTCATCGTGTTGAGAACTTGGCAATTTTATTTTTAGTTAACAAATAAACATGAGCAAAAGAAGCACCCTTTGAAATGTCCTATATGACAACACTAACTTCACTGAAACCCACAAAATCATAGATGCAACTACTACACTTCAAAAAAGATACTAGGCAAACAAAACACAACAGTTGGATTTCCTGACTTTCATCTATTTGTTATGAGTTGTGAAACAACTCATACCACATCTTAATAATCTGCAGTAAAACTAGTCTCTGAAATCTGTTGCCACACTTACTGGAGATGGCATTGGTCCTTGAAAATGTGAATGTCCTCTGACCCACAAAGTTAACTTAATTAATAGACCCACTTCTGGTTCAGTGGCTCTGTGCTGAAAAAATACAGGCTGTTGACAAAGACTGCACAAAAAGGTCCCTATGTAGACCCTCGTAGTATTCAACTTGCCAAAGATGTTGAGTATGACCGCTTAACCACTACTCTGGGCCCAATTATCCACCCAGCTTTTTACTCACCTAATTGTCTAGTCCTCCAGACTGCAACATCTCTGCTAAAGATAACATAAATCTCAGAGGGCAATAAACCACATATGATTTACCCTTAGTGAATCCATGCCAACTGTTCCCAATCACTTTTCCCTTCTGCATGTGCCCTGAAACGACCTCCAAGAGGATTTGCTCCAAGATGTTCCCAAGAGCTGAAGTGAGGTTGATCATCCCCAGATCATCCTTTTGCCCTTTATTTTGAGGATGTGGGCATCATTTGCCTTCCTCCACACATCGGAAATTCCCTGGATCTCCAGAACCTGTCAAAGATTATAGACAGCAATCTTGCCAGCACATTCGTTCTCTCCGCAGCCGTGCATGCATTTTTACCCACCCTGAGTTGCCTGTGGAAGCTGAGCATGTACTAGAAACAAAACAGAAATTGAACAGCAGGAGATTGAATAGATAGAAGAACAAAAGAACATTAGTACTACACAGGATTGTATTATCAAACCCATTAGACTTACATGTCATATAATTGATTCATTTTCATATTTGTCATAAGAATCCTAGAAAAACTCAATGGGAAAATGATAGCAATGTGAGTCACAATTCTCTTTCATGACAACAAATCAGGCAAGTAGGTATGTTTGACATATGCTGCCTTCTAATTTCAGAATAAACTGCCAGAGGCAAAAAATATATTAAACTAAAAATTAAACTTTCCTTCAGTCACCAGGGTATTAAATCACTCGTTGGTATAGAAATCCTGTGTTCTTGAAAAAATAAATTTTCTTAGGCAGTAGTAAACATATGACTTGTCCAAATACTAGGTATGAAAGAGACCCCAAAATGGCTTGGGTTGGATAGGACCTTAAAGATCATCTAGTTCCGACACCCCTGTCATGGGCAGGGATACATTGTATGAGACCAGGTTGCTCAGTGACCCATCCAAACCGGCCTTGAACAATTTCATGATGAGGCATCCACAATGGCTCTGGGCAACTTGTTCCAGTGTTTTACCATCCTTACAGTGAAGCATTTCTTCCCAATATCTGATCTAAACCTACTTCCTTTCAGTTTGGAGCCATTCCCCCTTATCCTGTGACTACACGCCCTTGTCAAAAGCCCCTCTTCAGCTTTCTTGTAAGCTCCCCTCAGGTACTGAAAGGCTGTAAATTGGTCGCCTTCAAGGCTTCCCTTTTCCAGTCTGAACAATCCCAATTCTCTCAGCCTTTCCCTGTAGGAGAGATTTTCCATTCCTCTAATCATCTTGGTGTCCCTCCTCTGAACTCACTCCAACAGGTCGATGTCCTTCCTGTGCTGGGGCCCCAGAGATACATGCAGGACTGCAAATGGGATCTCAACAGAGTGGAGCAGAGGAGCATGATCACCTCCCTCAACCTGCTGGCCACATTTCTTTTGATGGATCCCAGAACAAGGTTGTCTTTCTAGGCTGGAAGCACTTATTGATGGCTCACATTCAGCCTCACATCCACCAGCACACCCAAGTCCTTCTTGTAAGGGTTGCTCTTGATCTGTTCATCCCTCATCCTATATTGATACTGGGGATTGCTCCAACCCCGGTGCAGCACCTTGCACTTGGTCTTGTTAAACCTCATGAGATTCCCATGGGCCCACTTCTTGAGCTCATCCAGGTCCTTCTGAATGGCATCCCATCTTTCAAGCTTGTCAGCTGCACTGCTCAGCTTGGTGTGATTTGCTGAGAGTGCACTCTATCCCTTCGCCTATGTCATTAATGAAGGTAAGAACTGAATCAGAATCCCAGATTCAATGAGGTTGGAAAAGACCTCTGAGATCATCAAATCTAACCTATGACCATGTCAATTAGACCATGACACTAGGTGCCACATCCAGTCTTTCCTTAAAAACCTCAGGGACAGTGACTTTACCACTTCATGGGCAGCCCATTCTAATGTCTAATTATCCCATCTATGAAGAAATTTTTCTTAATGTCCAACCAAAACCTCACCTGGTAGAGCTTAAAACTGTGTCCTCTTGTTCTGTTGCTAGTTGTCTGGGAGAAGAGACTGTCCATCACCTGGCTACAACCTCCTGTCACGGAGTTGTAGAAAGTCATAAGGTCTCCCCTGAATCTCATTTTGTCCAGGCTAAACAACCTCAGTTTCCTCAGCCACTGCTTACAAGACTTTTGTTCCAGACCCTTCACCAGCTCTGTTGCCCTTCTTCAGACTTGCTCCAGCACCTCAATGCCTTTCCTGAACTGCGGGGCTGTTGCAGGTTCAGTTCGTAAACTGGGCGGAAACACCAATTAAGTGTAGTGGTTTAGTTCAAATTATCCATTACTTACTTATTTTCCTTCTCTGAGATAAGAATTAGGAGAAAACAAAGCAGGCACAAACTTAAAAGATTATAAAGTTTATTAACAGACGTAAAAGAAAGAAGAAAAAAAGTCAGACCAAACCTTTAGAATACTTCTCTTCCCCCCACCTTTCTCCCTTCTCCCATTGACAACGTAAAAAGACAACCCCTGAGATTTTTTCAGTCAGTTTACCACTTCTATAATAATCTTTTCTCAGTTCACTTAGGGAGAGGAGTCCCTCTTGCTCATGCTATGGAGACAACTCCACAAGAAACAATTCTCTCGTGGCTTCAGTGTCACAGCAAGGCAGTCGCCCGGGATGGTTCTCTGCTTGCATGTGAAAGTCCCTTCCCCTGACTTACAGCTTTCCCTACAACCGCTTTCGAGGCTTCCTTTAGCTAATGGGGTACCATTTTTCAGGATGAGCTTTTCAGAAGCAAAAGTTCTCTTCACCTATCTCTGGGAGCATCTTCATCTCTAGGAACAGAGGTCTTCTTCCCTGGGAGCAAGGGTCTCCATCACTTTCATCTGTCTCTGTTCTGTTCAAGCTTCTCATCACATAACAGCTACTTCAACATTTGCTTATTTCAGCACAGGTACTTTTGCTCATGGTTGCACTTTGAATGCTCCACCCCCACATGCTTTCATGAAAGTACAAAAGGTACCTTGATGTATCACAGTCCATAACCATAGCCTTACAACAGAATTTCAGCTTCTAGGTTTGAAGCATCTTCTCTTCCTCCTCTCTCGGGGTTTCAGCTCTTCCTTCCTCACTGACTTGGGCATGCTTATGGTGTTTCCTTCACATGCCTTCACCTTTCCTTTTCCTCTGACCTGGGAGAGGATTGATGTCCACAGGCTTCATCTGGTCTGGAGGAATCTTACAGCACTAAAGAAGTTAATCTCACCTGGACCTTGCAGCTGGAGTTTGGAATTTGCTTATCTCTTGGCCACATGATCCTGCCAGGCAGCAGTCTCAGAGGAATTTCGGCCGCTCTAGGGGTGAGGGCCGGCCTGGCCTCTGGGGGGTGTCCGGTGAGCAGGAGCGGCTTTGAGTGATCTCAGCCAGGCCACCCCTGGCCGATCCAGCCAGGCCCGGCCAAGCAGAGCCCAGGCCCACTGGGCTGTGCCGCAGGCCCCTCCCTCCTCCAGTTACCTGTCCAAAAGCTGGAAGCAAGAGAGGCTTTCTCAGGGTTTGTTCGTTCTTAAATGTGGATCACAGAGTTGTGTAAAGCTTCTTAAGTGGCTTAAAAATTTGCCAGTATTCAAACTAGCCAGTTCATTGGTTCTATTGGGTCCAGAGGAAGCTGTAAGCACCTCTTTGCAAAGAATCACTTCCGTGGCTGATGGAGCCCCTCCTTAACTAAAAACCCAAACTATGCTAAACCATGACAGTGGCTCAGAACTGGACACAGGACTCAAGGTCCAGCCTCACCAGTGCCGAGTACAGAGGAAAAATCACTGCCCTGGTCCTGCTGGCAAAATTATTTTTGATACAAGCCCAGGTTGCCATCAGCCTTTTTGGCCACCTGGGCACATGCTGGCTCATATTCAGCTGGATGTTGACCAGCATCTCCAGGGTCTTTTCCGCTGGGCTATTTTCCAGCCATTCTGCCCCC
>VWZQ01000644.1:540815-551428 GCA_013397015.1 Myiagra hebetior
TGTGGATGCATACCTTTCCCTCAGCCTGAGGTGATTGAACAATAGGTTTCCCTTTATCTAACCAGCAGTTTGAATTTCAGTTCAGTCCCAGTCTTCAGAGAGGCTTCTTTGGTTGCAGCTTCGTCATGAACAAAACTTTCAGTGTTTGAGGCATAAACTATTTTCAGTCTCTGACAGTCAGATGGGGCTTGCCCTGGGTGAAGCTGGGGCTGTCTCAAATCACCTCCCTATGCCTTAGCAGGGGCTCTAGGAGGATCTGTTCCATGATCTCCCCAGGCACAGTGGTAAAACTGACAGGTCCCAGGGTCCTCCCTCCTACCCTTTTTAAAAATGGGTACAAGGTTCCCTTTTTCCAGTCTCCTGGGACTTCACCTGATGACCAGGACTTTTCAAATATTATGGAGAGTGGCTCGGCAACTACATCAACCAATTCCCTCAGGACTCTGGGTCCAAACACTTATATACCTTCAGGATCTTCAGGTGATCATGAGCCTCATCTTCACTTACAGTGGGACGTACCTTGGTCCCCCAACCCCCACCCTGCTCTCCATCCAGTCAAGAAATGTGGGAAGAGAAGTTGCCATTGAAGACTGAGGCAAAGAATTTGTTGAGCACCTCAGCCATGTGATATTCAGACATTATTAAAACATATGTAACACTAACTCTTTGTGGCTTTTTCTCTCTCTCTCTCTTTTTTTTCATTTTTTCTCTTCTTTACTTGTAGAAAGAAATCAATGGGACAAATAATGAACCTGGATCATGCTGATCAATGCAGTCAATCATCATGGGTTGATTGACTACTAAATGACTTACCTTTCAAAGAAAAAAGATAAAAGTGCACATTACTAAAGTAGTTTACTTCCTTTGGAACTATATGATTGCATTTTCTTTCTTGCTAATTCAAAGCTGCAGAAAACTATCACAATACAATCAAAGTTTCAGTCCTGAAATGATAATGTTTCCGTGTTCTGCTACCTCTTGTAAATACAAGTAGGTAGCAGCAGTGCTTCAGCAAATTTACACTGGAGTTCCATTGAGTCAACTTACAATTTGGTTCCCGACCTGCACTATTGACTCAGATCTCTTTAGATCAATGAATCAATAAGATGGCCAGCTTTTCTGAGTTAAAAACTTGTCTAGCTGGGAGGCAGAAGATGGATACTCCCTACCTCAGAGACAGAAACGAAGGAGACTCTCCAAGACACAGCTTGGCGATAAGATGCTTAGCTGGGTACAGAACTAGATTACAGAGTGACACCATCAAGTAAGTCTTACCAGCCATGTGGCCACATTTCATTTCTTTACAGAGGCAAGGATTTATCCCGCAGATTATCCTTTTTTGTAGCCTCACTATCAATCATGATTTAACAGCAGTTACATCTGACCTACTTTTCCATCATCACACAAACCACTCTGATCACTACTTGTGGATAGTGGCTTAAAGTGTATGTTCATAGTGGCATAAAATGTATATTCAGCCTGTCTGCATTTCTTCTGTTTGCTGGGCTAAGCAGAATTGTTGCAAAGGTTAGGTACGGTACTCACCTTCCCTCATCTTAACCAAAAAAAAAAAAAAAAAAAGAAAGAAAAAACAAAACAAACAAACTTTGAACAGATTTTTCAGAGGAAAACATCACATTCCTTGTCACAGGCATAAAAGAATTTGTAAGCATACTAAAAAGTTATGCACCACACGCATTCTTTGAGTGTTAAGTCTAGAAGTTCTCCTGTGGCTTTCTGGTCTTCAGCCAAACATTCTTTCATTTCAGGGATGTCTCATACAGCGCAACAGGCAATGGTCTAAGCTTTGGGACTATGGAGTATATGCCAGATAGACCATACTACCCCAGGAGGAATTAATTCAATTTGCCTTCATTTGATTCTAATCACACATTCATCTGTTAGTTGTGGTACTGAGTACCTGCAGCTTACATTTTTAATTAACAGCACTGTTGTAGCTGCAACTAGGGGAATATCAAAAGTGCATTCACAATTCAGTTGAACTTTATACGCATTTTTAATTTTACAGGACACACTATGCCACTCAATTTTTATAGTACATGAATGTTATTCTCTACATTTGCATCTTCAGCTAGGTATAAACCACAGCACTAATATAAAACCTATATACCACATAAGAATAGGGATATATTACATGAAGTTTAACAAGTTAAAATTCTGGATTCTGCACCTGGAATGGGGCAACCCTGGTTGTGCGTATAGACTAGAGAATGAGAGTCTGGAGAGCAATGCCATGGGACAGGACCTGGGGGTCCTGGTCAATGGCAAGTTGAACATGAGCCAGCAGTGCCCTGGCAGCCAGGAGGGCCAACCCTGTCCTGGGGTACATCAGCCACAGCATCAACAGCCAGGCAAGGGAGGGGATTGTCCTGCTCTGCTCTGCTCTGCTCTGGGGCGGCCTCATCTTGAGTGCTGGGGGTAGTTTTGGGTGCCATGGTATAATATATTAAGCTCTAAGATACCATCCAAAGGAGGGCAGTGAGGATGGTGAAGGGCCTTGAGAGGAAGCTGTATGAGGAGCAGCTGAGGTCACTTAGTCTGTTCAGCCTGCAGAAGAGGAGACTGAGGGGAGACCTCAGTGCTGTCTGCAAATTCCTCATGAGGGGAAGAGGAGAGGCAGGCACTGATCTCTGTGGTGACCAGTGACAGGACCCAAGGGAATGGCCTGAGGTTGTGTCAGGGGAGGTTTAGGTTGGATATTAGAAAAGGTTCTTTCACCGGAGGATGGTTTGGCACTGGAATAGGCTCCCCAGGGAAGTGATCACGGCACCAAGCCTGACAGAGTTCAAAAAGTGTTTGGCCAACACTCTCAGGCACATGGTGTGATTCCTAGGGTGTCCTGCAGAGGGCCAGGAGCTGGACTTCATCATGACGGGTCCCTTCCAACTCAGCATATTCTGTGATTCTATGAACTTTACCAAAACAAGATATACAAAGTAAACCTAAAATCCAAAGTTTTAGATATACCACAATACAAACTTAGTTGCATCTGGCTACTCTGAAAAAAAATATTTTAAAATTATTTTGAATGGGACGTAAAATAATAACTTAATTCCAGGAATTTATGTTTTCTCAGAAGACTACCCCTTCTGAAGTAATCATTATTCCTCCTTTTAAATCTGTTCTTCAACTACTCACCTCAGATTCTGCAGCAAAAGATATCTCTGGGAAAAGTCAGAGCAAACCAGGAAGAGCTCAGAAGAACACTTTCTTATAGAGGAAGAAAAGAAATCATTGTCCTGTTTCTACTCTACCCAGATCAATTTTTCCTTGTTATATAACTGAAATAAGAGTCTCACTGATAAAATGCATTGTGTATTCTTAATAAACAACCCCTTGTTATTGAAAATGGTAAGTTTCTATTTGTAATGTAATCAACTATGGGTGATTATATCTTAGGAGAAAATATTACTGCTTGCATATTTTATGTGTAAATATCTGTTACCATGGATTCTGAATATTGTTACAGAATAATTTTTTTTATTAATAAAGAACAAAGTTCTAAAAGCTGTCACTTCAAAATGAATGGTGCAATACTACTGCAGGCAAAACATTCCACTGTGATACTCCAATAAAAACCAGTAAGAGTTCATTTCTGACCTCTGAACAACAAAGAAACAATAATGTTTGTTAAGACAACAAGTGAAGAAAAAATATCAAGCAGTCTGGGAATTAAACTAGTGAAAAAAAAGTTTGTGATTGAGGTCAGGAAGTCACAGGTCAGGAAGTCATCTTTGTGGTATTATAAACACCTGTAATTTCAGTCTTTCAATTGACTGACTTACTTAAATACATTTTTCCCCAAAGCAAGAAAGGGCATCCATGGAAATTCTGTGTGGATTCTTGACCAAATACATCACCGCCAGAAAATTAGTGTTTCTGACTCTGCAGTTGTGGAGCAGTCACCTTTGCTGAGACTGCAACTTCGTTAGCCTAAAATGCAGAGGGCCACCTGTAAATGGGATTAGTGCAGAGAACTGCACTGCAGCTGGGCTCTGGAACCTTTAGCAATCTCATCTGAAGTCACAGTTGCTTGGTCCTTGAGACTTCATTGAGGACAACTGGAGTTTGGGGATGGGAAGTCCCAAGAAAGTTGTTCCAATACCAGATCCCAGAGGTCCTTAACACCATTGCACTGAGACATGACCCTATTAGCACAACTGCTGATACTTAAGTATGCTACACTTTAAGGGACTAACAGCACTGCTCAATGCTTAACTGAAGTGGTGACCCCCGTAGAAAATTACTTTTGTAATTTTGTATTGAATGTGGAGACAGTCTAGTTCCACCAGAGGGGCTTTTTCTGGAAGAACTTTTATCATTATTTATATGGCATATCCAAAATTATCCAGAAAGCTTGTAGCTTGTAGAGAAAGAAATTGTGACAAAGATATCTAAATAGTTGCTTAGCACCAACAACAATACCTCTCTAAAAGGGTATGATACTTTTCTGGGAAGGAAAAAACATTATTTTGCACCTTTCCCACATGCATTTCTTCAAAGACTTTTTAGGAAGTGAATGAACATGAAAATATGTGCTTCACTACAACTTCATCAACTTAACAGATCAAAATGACCTAATTTGTGTGTAGTGTGTAAACACTGAAGTGTTTAAATATTGAAAAGGCATATTTTGCAATGCTAATTTAAATTCTATATTACTCAAATTTGAAATGCTATTTCAACTTTTCTATGCTCTGATCAAAGTTGCAAAAAAGTTTCATTAATGGATATATGATAAATACACCCTAGATATAGTCCTTCATCTTTTTCATTAGAAAACATTAAACTTCGTTTCTCTCTGTTGCTATGCTGCTCTTTCCCCAATCAATGAGCTTAAGGTGCCTTAAGACAGATGCAAGCATTGATGGGGCAATTTTAAGAATTCAAGGGACACTAGGAAAGGAAAAGATTCATACAATGATAACAGATACAATCTCTGCCATAAGTGCATAATTTATAGAAACAATAATATTTCTGCTGCAGTTCTACAACCTATGAAAAGGGAAAACTAGCTGCCTGTGCTTCTGGCCAACAGCACCTATTAAACAATACCCATAAGAGAGTGAGCGTCTCGTGCTCATTTGTTGTCTTACTCTACTAACAAAAAAACCTTGCAAAATTTTTTTCTCTTGGCAACTCTATCCCAATCTCTTCTATGCAGAAGATAAATACAGTAACAGTCAAATCCTGCATGTTTGAAATAGAATCATAGATCCATAAAATTAAAGGGTAGTTGGAGTTGGAAGGGACCCGTCACGATCATAAAGTCCAGCTCCTGGCCCTATGCGGGAGAGCACAAGAGTCACACCATGAGCCTGAGAGCACTGTCCAAACACTTCTTGAGCTCTGTCAGGCTTGGTGCTGTGACCACTTCCCTGGGGAGCCTGTTCCAGTTCCCAAACACCCTCTGGGTGAAGAACCTTTTTCTAATATCCAGCCTAAATCTCCCCTGTTTTAGCTTCATGCTGTTTTGTCAAGTCCTATTGGGGGTCACAAGAGTGAAAAGATCAGTGTCTGCCCCCCTGATTACTTTTGTGAGGATGTCGAAGACCACAATGAGGTCTCCCCTCAGTCTCCTCTTCTGCAGGCTGAACAGACCAAGTGACCTCATCCAGTCCTCATACAGCTTCCCCTCAAGGCCCTTCACCATCCTTGTTGCCCTCCTTTGGATGCCTTCTAATGGCTTAAGGTCTTTTTTATATTGCGGCACCCAAAATTGCCCCCAGCACTCAAGGCGAGGCCACCCCAGAGCAGAGCAGAGCAGGACAATCCCCTCCCTTGCCCAGGTGTCGATGCTGTGCCTGATGTACCCAACGACAGGGTTGGCCCTCCTGGCTGGCAGGGATATTATATATAATATAACTGATAATTATATTTGAAGTAATTTTGAAATTAGATCAAATGGAGTCTAATAATCTGAGTATGAAATGGTAAATGCACTTATTTGGTTTATATTTAACCTATGTCCATGATACAGTCATGGTTTAAAAAATGATACATTTCTACTTCTGATAGTTTTGGGTTGATTTGGTTTTTTAGTTTTTCTGTAAAAATTATTTTTTCAGAAATGTGTAAGTCAAAATGCAAACTACATACCATTATTATATACTCAATGCTCTGCAAAATTTGGGGTTGGGGGATCTATTAATTTAAAGTTTCTTTAGTTAAAAGAAAAAAAATCAATTCACGAAAGACAGTCCTGTGAACAGAGACAATCTTAAGCCCTTCTTTATCTTCTGACTTAGATTTCAACTAAATAATTCAAAATCCTCTGTATTTGAGGTTACCTTCAAGAGGGATTCTTTTATATAATGTTGCCATCTGCTTCATCTATAGCTTTTAAATATGATCTTGCATTGTCCTTGGTTTCTATGCTATGAGTCAGAAAGATTTTTTTTCCTAAAAGTAGTGTCAGTCCAGAACAGCTTTGACCTATCCCTGACTGCACTGAAGTGATCGCACTTGTATCTGTGAGCTGAAACAGAAAGGCAGGCTCATGGGAAAAGCTGCTTGCTATATGCAAAAATTATATGGCTGCTGTTGATTATCAAAGCCTCCTAAAAATGTGTTAAGTCCAAAAGTTGTGTTAAAAGGATCTGTGGGTGCTTCTCTCAACCTGTGATTGCTACCATGGTTCCTAGTACCCGTTTGCTGAGGCAGCTATTCATGTTTCTGGCATATGTCTCTTCATCTGAAGCCTTCTGGCATCTCTGTTTCCTCATCCTCATGCTCAGAGAGGTGGTAGAAATGGCTTATGATAGGGAGGATTTATCTGTAAGGGAAGGTATTTCAGAAACTCAGCTGGGTGGCACAGAAATCATGAGAAGCTACAGGCGTTTAAAAACTGGCAGGAAAAACAAAAAGAAAACAGCAGTATTGGAGAAAGACTAAGATATGACAATGATATTGAGATGACTCCAAGAGCTTGCCAGATTCCCAGGTTCATTAGAACTGCAAGTACCTCTCTATGGTGTACAGGGTACCAGCCAACACAGATGCTGTGGAGAGGGAATACACTGCCAGGATACCTGCAGTGATATGTAAGGCCCGGATATCTTTATATTGTTGCTTCACCTGCCTGATGGGAGCTCACAGGCTTTGAACTGAAGAAGCTGTGATTGTCATTAATGTGATCTTAAACTAAACAGCAGCACCTAAACCCAATATTTTCTGTGGCAGAAAAGCAGCTGGATCAGTAGATCCATTTTTCAAAACAAGTGACTGTTGCTGCTTGAGAAAAAGGTAACAGGTGGCTCCCAGGCCAGTTGGAAAGATCCACTGATGGAGGTGTGAAGCAGCAACATAATCCTAACTTTTCTTCTAGTCCCTAGCATATTACATAACCTAATAAATATGTTTAAAAATAGATCAAGACACAGTAAGGCACAAACCAGTAACTTAGCAAACTGTATAACAACTGAAGGCAGCATACAATCAATTTAATTTTAATTATGATAGTAGGAAGTAAGGGAATAGAAAACCTCAGAGAATTCCAGACTGGTTAATTATCTATTTAATACCTAAAAGAAATATCTATTAACTATATATGTATAAAATTACTGTATAACAGTAGATCCATTACAATAATTTTATATATATGAAAACTGCACACAGCACTGGAGGTGAGGCCTTCCCAGTTCAGAGAAGAGTGGGACAATCCCCTCCCTTGCTCAGCTGGTGATGCTGTGCCTGATGCCACCAGGACAGGGTTGGCCCTCCTGGCTGCCAGGGCACTGCTGACTCATGTTCAGCTTGCCATGGACCAGGACCCCCAGGTCCCTTTCTGCAGCATTCACCAAACTCTCATTTCCCAATCTGTCCATACATTCAAGGTTCCCTGTTCCAGGCGCATAATCTGGAACTTACTCTTTTTAAACTTCATGTTGTTGGTGGTTGCTGAGCCCTCTAATTTGCTGAGGTCTCTCCAGGACCTCTCTGGCTTTGAGGGAATCAGCAGCTCCTCCCAATTTATATTTTCAGCAAATTTTCTTAGTATTCATTTGAACCCTGGATCCAAGTCATTTATGAAGATGTTAAAGAGCACAAAGCCTAAACTGGAGCCCTGAGGAACTCCACTGATAAATGACTGCCAGACCTAACATAACCCCATTCACTATAACCCTTCATGTTTCACCCATGAGCCAGTTGCTCGCCCACCGCATGATGTGTTTTAACAGCTGTTCACTGGACATTTTGTCCAGAAGGATCCTGTGATACAAAATATCAAAAGATTTGCTGAAATCTGAAAGGATTACATCTTTCTTCTTCCTATCTATCCACAGAGGTAGCAATCATCCAATTATGGTGATTGAGAGAACTCAATACTAGTACAATTGGCAATTTCCCAATTAGGCAACTCTCTTTAGACATCAGACTTCTTTTGAAAGAGATATGAGCTGTTATCTTTTCAGAAAGTATACTTAATGAGCACTTAATGAGACAATAACCAGAAAGGAAAATTAATCAGTCAATGCAAGTTGCAAGTTAGCATATCCGTTGAAGATTTTTAACAGAATTTCCATCCCTAGTAGTAAGGAAGGTGACATTTTTCACATCTTGTCTATTTAGGCTTGATCTTTACTGGGTTTCCTGTTGCTCCATGAAGTGCACTCAATGCCACCACATGTTCATTTCACAGTGTGCAACTCAACATTACCAGCATCCTGAAGATAAGAATTATACTTTAAAAATAATAATGAAAAGTCTTAATAAAAATATTTATAGTTTTTATTTTCATCTTATGCATAATTCTTAAAAGGATAATGCAGCAATTACTGGTTCTAGGATACTATAGTGAAAGTTCAGGAAACGGGAGAGTTTAACTAAGTCCAAATCATTGTTCCTCCACTCTTCTGTTGGATGACCGGGTTCTCTATGACACAACATAAACTATGAAGTAACATCCATTTTTTCTGTCTTTATTTGAATTAAAATGAAAACAGAGTAATGCCATATTTTGTGTCTGAAGTACACTGCGAAAGTGGAAGAGATGAATAGTCAGTCTATCCTAAATAAGGAAAAAAGTCCAAGAAGCAACAGACATCTCAGTTTTGTCTTTTCAAAGCAGTCAGTAGTATGGGCAGATGCTTTGCTGAGTTTTCCTACAAAGAACAACTGAAGTAGCAAGATTTCACTGTGTGCATTTCCTTTTCTCTAATTCCTAAGATTGGAATTGCTATTCTCTTTAAAACAAAGTAAGTTTTCTTTATCATATGTGATGATATTATCACAAATATCTCATTAAATCGTGGGAATATCTATGCACATAGACATGGAGGCTCTGATTTTCAAGGAATTCCCTGGGAGAGAGATTTCAAGGAAACCTTAGGAAACTCACTGTCTGAGGTGTTTTGCAAGTTCTGCTGACCTTCATGTGAGCCGTAGATCTACCTAGGTTCCCTAGAACCACAAAGGAATTATGCCCTGTTCTTTTAACAGAACTGACAGATTTCACTCCCAAATGTTAAGTGCTTTACAGTACAGATGAAAGCATGCTATTAAAGACAATTCTTACACCTTTCATTTTCTTAACACTTCAGTAGCAGACTGAAAAAAAACCCCAGTGTTTTGTCTCACTGAAAACTATTTGTTTTATATCATCATGGGCATTTTTCCTGGGTAACCCCAAAAACATGTATTGGATTCAATATCTTTCCTGTGCTGACCTGCCCAAGATTACCACTGTTTCTTTCAGATCCGGGGGCTGGAAGCAGAACCAGGGTGTTTTACCCCAGGTTCATAGAGGTGGTTGGCTCAGGATCCCTTTAAAAGAGAGGGAACAGACACCCAGCAGCATCATCTGTTCTCCCCAGGGCTTAAGAGCAGAGTCTGCATTGCATGCATGAATGCTGCATTAAAATAATATCAAAAGATATCACATCTTTCAACTTGGACCCATTGTCAAGAACATCAATTTCTCTATATATGGTTATATCTTTGTCTTAGCATGTGCTTTCTAAACACAATGGGATTTCACATTACTTCAGAACAACCAACAGCTGCCCATCCCAGTTCTATGCTTCAGTGTCAGTTTACCTCTACTCAGTCATTGTTCTTTTGAAAATTAAATCAGTGGAACAGGCTTGATAGGAAGAATTAAAAACAAGGGCTGGTTTGTAATTAATTCATTCTTGTTAATCATAATATAATTAATTATAAAATGATTCAATGAAGATCAAAGATTTTAAAAAGTAATAATTAACATTTCTTCTAATTCTGACAGGTGAACAGAAATTTATTAATTTATTTATTTTCATTATCAGTATTTGTGTTCTGTTGCTTATAACTGTCGTGGTTTAGCATAGCAGCTGGTAATTGTAGTTGCAGAAGGCTGCATCTGCCCGGAAGTGATTCTTTGCAGCAAGGTGCTTGCAGCTTCCTCTGGACCCAAATAGAACCAATCAACTGGCCAGGTCGAATATTGGCAACTTTCTAAACCACTTAGAGAGCTTGACACGCCTCTGTGAGCCACATTTTAAGAAGGAGCAGAGCCCGGGAAGCCCTCTCTTGTTTCCGGTGGCTGAACAGGTAACTGGTGGGGGGGGTGGCCGGGCCGGGCTGGGCTCTGCCGGCCGGGCCTGGCCCGGGTC
>VWZQ01000645.1:11325-25848 GCA_013397015.1 Myiagra hebetior
TAATAATAATAATAATAGTAGTAATTTTTTAAAAAAGAAAGAAAATAAAAGGAAGGAAGGAAGGAAGGAAGGAAGGAAGGAAGGAAGGAAGGAAGGAACCTTCTCCCTCTCCACATTCCCTGACAGGAGGGTGCAGCCTGGTGGGATCGGATCTGTTCCCAGGGAACAAGGATGAAAGGAAATGGTGAAATATTTGGGAATCAGGAAATCCCTTTTCCTTAGAAACACACAAAAGTTTGTAAAAGCCCACCAAATTAAACTTTTATTTTCTCCTGAATTAATTTATCCAATCTAATGGTCATTATTGAACAACCCTCTGATGGTTTTTCCTTTATTTTATTCTGGAGCAGACTCTCCAAATTTTATTCACGTCTAAAATTAATTTTCACCTCAGAGTTTTTTTTTTTCAAAGTTACAAATAACTCATTGAAACAGAAAGAAAATCCCGCTTGGACCCAAATTTTCCAGCTCTTCAATGAAAAACGAAACTTTATTGATAAAAGCATTTCGTTTGGAAAGAACATTTGGAAAACCAAAGCATAAAGCAGAAAATTATGAGACTTTCATAAACGTGGACATTTTAGTTGGTTTTTTAAACATTTTTTTCATCAGGGATTTTATTATCAAATTCAAAAGTGCTTTCAGAATTGCCTTTCCTGGCTTGGAAGTAGCTGCCAAAGAGAAATGGAATATAATTGAAAACAAATCCCCATTTTCCCCCGCTTCCAGGTGAACCTCACAAATGAATTCCTGAAATTCTCTTTTTTTCCCCCCTTTCTGTGCCTTCCTTTGAAAGGAGCCAAAATTCCATCAAAGGGAACTCATCAATCAGGTTAATTAATTAATTACCTGGTGCTCCCTGAGCCTCCTTTTCTCCAGGCTGAGCCCCTTCCCCAGCTCCCTCAGCTGCTCCTGGTGCTCCAGCCCCTTCCCAGCTCCGTTCCCTGCCCTGGACATGCTCCAGCCCCACGTTTCTTGTCTGGGGATGCCACAGAGTCACATCCTTGGATATTTTTAATGTCATTCCTCAGGGAAGAGCCATCCAAAGGTCCATGGTGGAAGAAGAGATCAGGAATGATCATCTGGAAGCGCTCCTTGTTGTGATTGGACATCCAAAGAGTTGGGCCAGGACACTCCAGTTGGGAATGGGGCCTGAGGGCCTTGATAGAAATATTTGGATTCTCATTTGCTGTGGATATCACGAAGAACATCCCATAGAATTCCCAGAGAAGCTGTGGCTGCCCCTGGATCCTTGGAAGTGTCCAAGGCCAGGACAGGGCTTGGAGCAATCTGGGATAGTGGGAATTGTCCCTGGATGGAAGTGGATGGGATTTAAGCCCCTTCCAACCCAAACCATTCTATGATTCTTCTCACATCCACAAAAGTGGCTGTTTTAGAAGCTGTGTTGGCTCCAGAGCCACCTTAAATTACCCTAAAACCCAATTTCCACTTGAAAAAGCCACCCCAGGATTGAAATCCAGATTTTTTTTCCCCTCAGGAACCCAACTGCAAACAGGTCTGAAGCCCTTTAAGAAGATTCCTGCAAAGCTCCTGCTCAGCCCGGAGCGTGCTTGGCAATTCTGCAGGAGCAGCGACCTCCTCCTTGTCCGGGGATATAAATAGAGCCTCTCCTGCACGGAATGAATCCTAAATATTTACCTTCCCAAAATAGCAGGTGCAGAAAAGGGAAGGTCCAGGCTCGGGACCAAAATCCTCCGTGTGAGCAGTCACCAGCTGAGAGGTGACAAATCCAGGATTCCAGGATTCACAGGCAGCCAGGAATCCTGCCAGGGGTAAGGTGTGAGTCCCAATCTCTCACATTCGCAACGGAACTGGGAATACATCGGATTTTATGGATTCCAGCTCGGTTTTATGGATAATGGCAGCCCCCGACGATGACTGCTCGGAGATGGGGACCGAAGAAATAATTGATAAATCTGAGGGATAAATTTATTCCTTCTGGCTCTGGGCTTGCATATTTTTATTCTGGGATAATGAAGAGCGAAACGCAGCAAATTTGGCACTCAGTCCATGCTTGTAACTCATTTAAAGGAGAGGGGAAGGTGGGAATGTCCTTACGCTCCGAATCCATGCAGGATTTTGTGTATTTGCTGTATTTTAAGATGGGCATTTCTGCACTTCCACAGGTGCCCAGGCTGATCCTGCTGAGGTTATCCGTGATTTCTGAGAGTGAGGAGGGAGCGAGGTGCATCCTCATGTTGGATCACACCTCCTTCTCCCTCAGAAATGCGGGGAATTCCCAGGCCTCAGGTCCCTCTGCTGTTGATACAGTTCCTGACTTGTGGTGTTTTTATGGAAATGACTTTGGAAATTGCTGATGTCTGGGTTTGGGGATCAGGAGGAAATTTTACCTTGGGGTTTACATCCTTTCCATGCTGCTCTTGCATCAGGAGAAAGTCCTAGAATTATAAAATCCCAGATTTCTGGAATGGGTTGGGTTGGAAGGAAGCTTAAAAATCATCTCATCCCACCCCTGTCATGGGCAGGGACACCTCCCACTATCCCAGGGTGCTCCAAGCCCCATCCAACCTGGCCTTGGACACTTCCAGGGATCCAGGGGCAGCCACAGCTTCTCTGGGAATTCTATTCCAGGGTCTCTCCACCCTCCCAGTCAGGAATTCCTTCCCAATATCCACATAAATTTCCCCTCTTTCATTTTGAACCCATTCCCCCTTTTCCTAGCACTCCATGTCCTTTTCCAAAATCCCTTTTTAACTTCCTTGCACCCCTTTAGGCATTGGAAAGGGCTCTAAATTCTCCAGAGTCTCTTCTTCTCCAGGCTGAAATTAATAAATCATAATTATTACCAGCCATCATTCAAATAAATCCATTTTTTTTTTCTGGTTTGCGGGAATGTGAGCTCTCACTGCTCATCCCTGATCCACAGGGATCAGGACTGCTTGGAATAATGGAAGAAGGAGCCAGACCCGGGAGATTTTCCACCAGGAGGACAGGAGAGAAGATCCAGAGGCTGCACAAATCCCTGGGAATGAGCTGTGGAGAGTCTGAGGGTGAGGTGGTGAGAGCCCTTTTGGCACTGATTTCTCATTCCAACCAAGTGGCATCCCATCATCAGCTCCGAGTGGAGTGAGAGCTCGGGAGTGCTGCCAGAGCATCCTGGATACGTTTCAACTTGAGTTTGCTCCTGTTTTTTTTAGGAGAAGGATGCTTGTGAATTAATAACCTGACAGGGTTTCTTTTTTCTTCCTTCAGCAGATGTCCAGAAAGGCAGAAGATCTGGAGGGGAGGAGGGAATATGGGCATGGAAAAGGAAGGAGAGGAACAGGCTGAAGCTGGTTTTAGTTGATAATTTCCCCAAGATCCATTTCCTTTTTGTGGGATTGGTGGGAATGAATGCGGGTATTGATTAGCAACAACCCTGGCAAGGCCTTGGCTTGGGAGGGTGACAAATAAACGAGAGTTTGGCTTGTCAGAGGATTTTCTGAACCAAAATGAGCTCAGATTGAATCCCAGACAGGTTTGGGTGGAAGAGACCTTAAATCCCATCCCACCCCTTCCATGGCAGGGACACCTCCCACTATCCCAGGCTGCTCCAAGCCCCAATGTCCAGCCTGGCCTTGGGCACTGCCAGGGATCCAGGGGCAGCCACAGCTGCTCTGGGAATTCCAGCCCAGCCCCTCCCCACCCTCCCAGCCGGGAATTCCCAATTCCCAATATCCAACCTAAATTTCCCCTCTGTCCGTTTGAAGCCCTCCTTGTCCTGTTACTCCAGTTCCTGATGGAACAGTCCCTCTCTTGTTCCCTTTGGATCCTGGAATGTTCTGGGAAGTCTCCACAAAACCTTCTCCTCTCCAGGCTGAACATTCCCAGCTCTCCCAGCCTTTCTCCATAGGGGAGGTGCTCCAATCCCATTTATCACTTTCATGGCCTCCTCTGGACTTGCTCCCACAATTCCATGTCCTTCTTTTATTGGGGACACCACACCTGTACATGGCATTCCAGGTGGGATCTCAGGAGAGCTTTTGTGTGACCATTCCATGGCACTGAGGATTAGATAATTAACCAATTACCTGGGAATTTCTTCCAGCATCCCCTACCACATTCCAGCAAAGCAATTTTTCCAGTGGCACAGCTGTCGGCACAGCCTCCCAGGGGATCCCTCTATTAATATTTATCCCATTTTTTTTCCCAGTGTCCCGCTTCCAGCAGCCTGGAAATCCAGTGCTGATGTCTCCACCCCCTTCTCCCTGGGATCACTCTTAAAATTCCCCCTCAAAATCCCCAGGAAGCCCAACAGGAATCACGGATGGCAAAGCTTTGTGCTCATGTACCAGCAGAGACATTGCCCTAAAAACCAGTTTGCTCCAAGGAATTTCCTCCAGAGAAGCAGCAGCTCTTTCCCAGAAGGAATTTTCTCTTGAAAGGCTTTTACCTAAACACTCACTTCCCACAGGCATTTTCGCTCGGAATAAAGACACATCTGAACCCCTGGTGGTGGTTTGGGAAATAGAAGAGGGCTTTTATTGGATTTATTTCCTGCACCAGGCATTGACTCCACATAAAATAATCTCCAAAAATTATTCACTGGGTTACATTTAGAGAGGATTTATGCAGGGTTTATTTTTCTCCTTTTTATCCGTTTTGCTTGGAAGTTAAAATTGTAGGAATACGCTGTTTCAGGGTTCTAGAGAACAGCATCAGGCAGTGACCCAGGGCTTGGTATTCCAGGGAATTTTGTGGTGGGTGTTGCTCTGTGGGTTCCTCTTCCAAACCAAGGAAGAGGAACAGGGCCCAGGACACAAATCCTGAGTCCTCTCCCTCCTGCTCAGGAGGTCTCACTCCCAGCTCATTGTTCCCAAAAGGAGAAGGTGAGGGATGAATGGCTTTAAGATGGAAGAGGGAGGATTTAGATGGGATATTGGGAAGGAATTCCTGGCTGGGAGGGTGGGGAGGGACTGGAATAGAATTCCCAGAGAAGGTGTGGTTGCCTCTGGATCCCTGGAATTGTTCAAGGCCAGCTTGGACAGGGCTTGGAGCAGCCTGGGATAGGGGAAGGTGTCCCTTCTCATGGCAGGGGTGGAACTGGATGGGATTTAAGGTCTCTTCCAACCCCAACCATTCCAGAGTTCTATGATTAGGGCAGTCTCCCACCCTTTGATCCCTTCATCTGGAGGGATGGTGTCCATGGGCACATTGGGATCTCCAGTGTCCTGATGGGCTGATTTTGGCCAAAATCTAGCAATAAATCCTCTGGGAGAAAGTCAGGTCACAACTACCCTTCCCCCCACCAGGTTCAGGAAAAAATTCCTCAAAGGAAAGTGAAGGAGATAAAACCTATTTATTAACAAACACACAGGGAAAGGATAATAATGTTAAATAGTAAAACCCCTCACTATAATGAGAAAACCTGGGAAGAAANTCTCAAGCTCAGTTTAAAGGCACAAAATTATTTTTTTGGCATAGAGCCGTGGTAGGGGATCCACATCATGGAGTCACCCAACGACACCTGACCGGTGGCAGAATGAAACGATCGTGGATTTTGTTACTTTATCATGAAATGATTTGCAGAAAGTCCAAACGAGGATAGAGGGACATCATGGACTAGTCTGGCACCATATGGAATCTCATTCCACAAACCTAGGGAAACTGGGACTGAACAACCAAAAAGTCATGGAACAGAGGGTTGGGTTGGAAAGGACCCCAAGGATGATCCCATTCCACCCCAATCCATGGGCAGGGACACCTTCCACTATCCCAGGCTGCTCCAAACCCTGTCCAACCTGGCCTTGGACTTCCAGGGATCCAGGGGCAGCCACAGTTTCTCTGGGAAGCTCTAAACTCAGTTTTATATTTTATATCCTTCCTTGCTTGTGGCAGCAGATTTTTATCCGAAAGCCCCTTCCATCAGCCCCCGAATTGAGAGGCTGTGATCCAACCCAGGGATGTTCCATCATTTATTCCCAGCCCAGGGGAATATCGACTTCCCTGATAAATATTCCACATCCCACGCCTCAGATGAGATACTAAGTTCACAACATTAAAATTTTATGGAAAATATCTCCAGACATTCCTCTAAATTAATATTATGCATGACCAGGATCCAGCTCAGCCCTTGAGGTCCTTCGGTCCAAGTCCTTCAGTGCGAGGTTGGATTTGATGATCTTGGAGGTCTTTTCCTACTTGAAGGGTTCTTTGATCCCATCATTTCTTTTGCAGGAATTCTGGTGGCGAGGAAATAATGGGAATTTTGGAACCCTGGGACAAAATGCCAGTCATGCAGAGGAAGATATCTAGGAAAGCTGGGAATATCCCTGCCGAGGGATATGACTGGAATGTGTCATGCAGAGGAAGACGCCCAGGAAATTTGAGGGATTTGACTGGAATGTGTGTGCTGCCCAGGGAATTGAATCCTGAAATCCTGTGGGAGTTGGGCACTCTGCACAAATCCAGGTTCTTTATCTTCACCTCTGGGGAGCTTTACCTCGAGCCCCAGCAGATGAGAAATGGCTGCAGATGTTGTTTCAGGTTGTTTATTTCTCCTGATCTCTGCCAGCTCTCAGCTCCGGCCGCACATCTGATGCAGCCGAGTCCGAGCGGGCACTGCCCAGTCCTGGGCTGTCCCGGCCTTTTTGTGCCCTTTCCATCATCCAACCATTCTTCACAACGCATTTATTAGTTACTGTTCTGTACCAATTCATTTGCACCTATTCTAGACATGGAATTTTTACCTCTTTTTCATTCTACCAATCATTTTGTGCCACCACCACCAGAGAAGATGGAGGAGAAGGAGACGAAGAAGAAGAACAGGGCAACGCCCAAAATCCTCCATCTTAAACCCTTCATCCTCATATTAAAAACCCTAAAATCTCCTTTTTTACCTTGTAAAATACTAAACCACTGCTCATTTTCACACTCTGGTGGCTTGCAATGATTCTGGCAGTGTTGGTAACTTTTCCCATGGGCTGAGGTCAAAGCCGGTGCCATTCTGGGCTTCTTGCCAGGGGCTGGGACCCCCTTGCTGGGGCTCCTGACCCCCCAGGGCAGCCCGAGGTGTGCCTTGGGTTCCAACAAAATCCTTCATTGCATTTTTAGAGGCTCTTTCAGGAGCAGGGAAGGCAGAGCTGCTGCTGAGAGGTTTTATATTCCAGGCTGTCTTAGGCTAAGCACTAAAACATGTTTAGGTCGGTGTTTCCCCTTGGATTTTAGCGGGATAATGACAATTCCGGTGCCTGGATAAATTGCAAACTGACCTCCCCTAATGCTGAAATTCTTGTAAGAGTCACGGCTAAACAACAATTTATAAAATCTATTTTAAATGTGATTTCTTTTGTGCCAGACAGAGAGGTTGAGTTTGTCCTTGGGCACTTCTCCTCCACTTTCCAGACACTCCGGTGATGACGGCAATATTCCTGCAGGAAAACTTGTAATTCTTCTATATTTGCTTTAAAATAATTGGATAAAAATGAGCTTGGCTTAGACTTATAGAATTCCAGATGGGTTTGGCTTGGGAGGGAGCTTAAAGTTTATCCCATTCTCACCCCTGCCATGGGCAGGGACACCTTCCACTATCCCAGGATGCTTCAGCCTGGCCTTGGACACTTCCAGGGATCCAGGGAATTCTGGGAATTCCATTCCAGCTGCTCCCCACCTTCCCAGCCAGGAATTCCATCCCAATATCCCATCTAACCCTTCCCTCCCTCATTTTGAAGCCCATCCCTGTGTCCTGTCCCTCCATCCCTTGGAAATCCTCTCTCTCCATCTTTCCTGGAGCCCCTTCAGGCACTGGAAGGTCACAACGAGGTCACCCCAAAGCTTCCCCTCTCCAGCTGAACATTCCCAAATCTCCTCTCTGAATTTAAACCCCCAAAAGTGGGGTATAAATAAATGCTCCTTTCTGCACCGTCAAAGTTCACAAATTATTTGTTTAAATCATGGCTGGGGCCTGACTTTTTATGTCTTTATCAATTAAGTAATTAACTTGTGCTGGCCTGGCCTCTCGGACCTTGCTCCCTGCTCAGCGGATCAATACCTGATCCTGCTCTGTACATCCACATTTGCACCTATAAATTAGGAAATTATTAATTAAAAGTGCATCCTGGAATGCACGAGGGGCCTTTAATTTAGCAGCAGTTGCAAACAGGGAATATTGGGGGTTAAAATACAGGTTTTAAAATTAATTTGGCCTTTGGGTTTCATCCTTTTCGTCAGACAGACCCATAAAAAGCTCCAGAGCGAAATTTAGAGGCTTGAATCAGTTCATTATTAGAAATATTTGTCTTCAGAACGTGAGCTGGACGAGGTTTTTAACTTCCAAATGAGGAACCATCCAGTTAAAACAGGAGCAAATAAATCATGGAATTCCAATCACGTCGCTGCTGCTTCCGGCACAACGGATCCAGCAGCAAATTCCCGCTTCCAAATTCTGTTTATTTTTAGGCAGAGGGGTTTGGGAAAGGAAGAAATCTCTTAATTGGGGAATGGGGAAGGATGGAAATAGCGCAGGGTGGGAAAAAATGGGTGCTGATTCCAGCAGGAATTCTGCCCACTCCTTTTCCTTTCAGGAAGAATGGATTTCCATGTAAAGATGGAAGATGTTTCTCATGGCATTGTGGGATGTGACCAATTCCCAGTCACTTCCCAACTGGATCAGCTCCAAGGAGGACAATTAACTCCAGCTCTGCCAAAACCAGGACAGGAATGAGGAAATTTAAACTACGTGGATAAATCCAAGGTTTGGAACCATCTATAAAAACGTTTGGAAGCTCCCAGATCTCAGTTTGCAGCCTGGATCCATCTTTTCCAGCAGGAATTACAGATATTGCTGGAATGACAGGTGATACAGAGCTCTGGTGCAATCAGCATCCAGGCTGGATATCAGAAATCAGGGAATAAGCAGAGATAAATCCCCAATTCCATGATTATTAATGAAAACACCGAATATGAAAACACCGAATATGAAAACCCAGATTTTGATAGGAGTGGATGTGATTCCCATGGGAATGATGGTGCTGAGGGAAATAAAGTTTTAATAACTGAGCAGCACTGATTTATCATGGTTATTTTATGCCTTTTGCTCCCGTTTTTGTAATTTCCGGGGGGTTTGCACACACAGAACGCAGCCCATTGTTCACTGCTGCCCTGCCCAACTAATTATGCTTAATTTTGGCACTTTCTTGTGCTTTAATTAAGAACTGTTTGCATTTCCAGAGCATGCACAGAGCAAAGTTTGCCTTTTTAATTAAAAGCACAAAGCAAACGAGGTTGTTGTGGGAGGAATGGGAATGAAGCTCCAATGAACAGGGAAGGGCAGGAATGGAGTTCAGCCCCAGTGAACTTTAAAGCCAATAGTGCAAAATGCAACTAATTAGGCAAGAATTGATTGTTTGCACGGAGAAGGAGCTACAACCCTCTTTGTAATCCCGACAAGGCAGGAGAATCGCTCCTCTCGTTCAGGGGAAGCGCTGGAATTTGGGATTGCACAAAGCTGAGCTGCACCTTCGTGATGGAAATCAGTGGTGGAACATCGACAGCATGGAAAAATGGGATTTTACAGTGTATTCACCTGGAGCAAACACTCCAAGGGGATTGGATTCCCCCAAAATATTTTTAAGGGGATGCTGTGAGGCCGCACGTGGTGCTTGTGGCACTTCATGAAAATGTTGCGATGATGTTGATGCCTTAGGTTTTAACTTTGATGTTTTTCAAATCCTGCACTGCTCAGAGTGTAACTCTGCAGTTCCTTGTAGCCTGGAATTTCTGCTCTCTCGTGCTGGGCAGACACAACAAAGCCTCTCCAGGCTTTGCCTTCAAGGACAGCCAGGCTGTTCTAGGCCCAAAATGTGTAACCCAAAGCCTCTAAGGGGGAGCAAGCTGAGGGGAATTCCATCATTAAACTGGGGCTTTAATTGGAGAATCAACCCTGATATGCAAATGAACCAAACCTATAAAGGTGTGAAGAACTCGTGACCTGGGGTCCATCTTGGGGTCCATTTTTGGAGGCAGCCTCTGGCTCCCCCAGGGTGTGCCTTGAAGGCCTTCAAATAAACACCGACCTTTATTCCCTTACTCTTGTCTGGTCTCTGTTTCTGGGTGGCTGCAGAAGGCATCACTGTAGTGGCCTTTCCAGCAATTTTGGGGATTAATCTGTCTCACAGGATTATGAAACACTCCCCAGAAATAATCAGTGCTTGAAAAAGAGAAAATCCTGTAGGGATATGAAAACAAAACCTGGGATAGTGGAAGGTGTCCCTGCCCATGACAGGGGTGGGACTGGATGGGCTTGAAGGTCCCTTCCCTTTCTGGGATTCCCTGATTTCCAGGTTGCGGCGTCTGAATCCATCAGGATGCACTTTTCCATAATGTCTCTACTGCTTGTTCTTAGCAACTGCTGCCAAATGTAAATATCAAAGGATTTGCAAATACTTGCTCGATTTGAGTCCACAAACCCTCCCACCAGGCACCCTTGGGATTTTTGGGAAGTTTGGAATATTTTTGGTATTGACAGAAATTGAAAACTTTTCCCCACAGTGGGAAAAGGGTCTCAGGATGCACCAGGGGAGGTTTAGGCTGCATATTGGGGAAAATTTCCTCATGGAAAGGGCTCTCCAGCCCTGGCACCGCTGCCCAGGGCAGTGGTGGTGTCCCCATTCCTGGAGGGATTCAAAATCCATGTGAATGTGGTTTCCAAACATCTTTTGATCCTTCCCATGGCTTTTCCTTTCCCATACCAATGGTGGGAGGCAGCACCTGTCCTGGTGCTCCTGTGAGTTGTAGGAACGAATTTTCTTCCAGGCAAAATGAAATATGTGTGAGTAAAATGATGATCCCTCATAATCCCGTTATGTCATTCCTGATATTCATACACCCTGCCCTCCCAAAATATTGGAAAGGACCTCAAAGATCACCCCGTGGGCAGGGAGATGTTTCCATCATTGCCTGTAGAGGGGATCCTTGGATCACTGCACTCAGGAAACCTTGGCAAGATGAAGGATGAGCCATTTCTAGAATCTTTGGGCCCAAGTTTTACTTGGGAATGATGCTGGGATGGGCCCAAGTTTAACTTGGGAATGAAGCTGGGATGTGCCCAGGTTTTACTTGGGAATGATGCTGGGATGGGCCCAGGTTTTACTTGGGAATGATGCTGGGATGAGCCCAAGTTTTATTTGGGAATGATGCTGGGATGGGCCCAGGTTTTACTTGGGAATGACGCTGGGATGGGCCCAGGTTTTACTTGGGAATGATGCTGGGATGTTCTCCCTTGCTGTGCTGGAAGTCCCAAGGAAGAACTTCCAAGGACTCCCACGGAGGCTCTCAGCACATCCTGGCGGATGGGGACCTGTCTCCTACTGATGGCCCCACACTCTCACCTGATTCCCTTCGGGATTTTATTGAGGAAACTCGGAGGAAGAAGTTTATGGTTTATTTTATCTTTGTCTTCTCCTCCCTCTTTGGAGCTTTGAGGCTTCCTAAACTCCTCCTCGGGCAGAAAATTCCTGAGCAATCAGCCTTGGGATCAAACCCTTCCTTGTTTTCCTGGGGGTAAAATCAGAACATTTAAAGCCCTTTCTGAGGAATTTTAGTGGCAGCAGACACCAAAGGGTGGTGGTGGCCACCAAACCAAAGGGTGGTGGTGGCCACCAGGCCAAATATTGGTGGTGGCCACTGGTCATCCCCACCATTGGCCATAGGACACCGAAGATCCTGAGGTTTGGTGGATCTTATTCCCACACCACTGTTGGTCCTGGAGGCATCATCAGTGACCTGGAATATGGAAAATGTCCCAAACCATGGCAGGGCTTGGAATGAGATGATCTCCAAGGTCCCTTCCAGCCCAAACCAGTCTGGGATTCTGGGATAAAAGCAGGAATATTTCATCTTGGAGTGCACCAAAAGATGCCCTTCCCAAACTTCACCTGCAGCTCCAGGGATGGGTTTGGGATGGTCTTGTCCATACAAGGAATGTATGGAATGCTGATAATTAATTAATAGGATCAATCAATCTGGGTCCTGCACTCATCTTTGGCTAATACTTCATTAATTAAAGGGATGAGTTAATGGCACCACCTCCTTCCTGAATCCACTCCTAACCAAGGAGCTGCTTCAAGTGGGGATTTTCTCCATGGAGCTGGATAAACTCCACGCCAAATCCTTCTATCCCATTCCAAAGCATTAACAAGGGAATTAACACTCATCTATTTGCTTATCCGTGAGTTCCTGATCCCTTTCCATTCCTAAGATCCTTTTAATTTCTTTCCCGACCTTCGTTTGTCTCTGGCTCATCCTTTGTTCCCTGACCATAATTCCTGAGGTTCCAAATCCAATCCCTGCCTTGGCCTCAGCCAGGTATTGACGTTTTCCTTCTCTTTTCCATTATTAAACACCTGGAACCAAGGATTCAAATCTTCCATGGGATGCACTGGCAAGAGCTGTTCCATTCCAGCTGGATTTGGGATTGGAGCTCCTGCCCATCCATGGGAGAAGGTTTATTGTGGAATAGCATCCTCCAAATCTCACACATTTGAGGATTTTGCATCTTGTCTCTCCTAAAATCTAGTTTTTCCTTGGGAGTGACCTCATCCCATGGCGGGATAATGTGGAATGTTAATGAGGCAGCAATGGGAATAAAGTGTCCCTGGGATGATTGAAATCCCAAACAGTTCTCTCTCCTCCGAAAGCCTCATAAGCAGAGCTCCCTTTGATGATGGACTGCTCATTCCTTTATGAAACATTTATTGTTTCCTCAATAAAAGTCATCTTCGATGTATTCAATTATTCATATGAATCAGACACCAAATGGGAAACAGCAGCAATCTCATTTTCCTGCTTTTTTTCCATTAATCTTCTTTCTTTTTCCACAATCACATGAGGAGAGTGGATAAAACCCATTCGGAATCTCTGGAAAACAAATACAGAAATTTGGCGTGAGAAAAGCCAAATTTTGAGCTGGATCTGTGTCAGGAGGAAAAACCAGAAATTAAAACTCCTTGGAAACCCGGAATGTTTCCAAATATGTGGTGAGGTGTTGTTGGTTTGGTGCCCCCAGCTTGAAAATCAGGAAAAACTGAGGCTGGAATGGGAAAGAGAAGTGGATCAATATTTATGGGATCACATCAGGGGTTTTGGGGTTCAAAACTCTGAAACAGCCACAGATTAACCCAACTCCAGGTCCCGTTGTGGAGATCATGGACACTTTGGGTTGGTTTGGCCCCCAGGGATTGGGAAGGAATATTTTTATTATCAATTTAATTGTTGAAATAGCTTTACAATAGTTGCTCCTGGGACAGTCTGGGGTATTTTTAGGAATCTTTTCAATCCGTGTTATCCACGACACCCTCAAAAGCCAAAGCCACGTGTTCCTGGTGCAGCATGAGCTGAACTCAAGTTATAACCCCCAAATTTCCTTCATTCCTAAATCTTTCAGTTTTATTGGAATATTTTCATATTCTTTTCCTAGATCCAGCTGTTATTTGGGAGTTTGGAAAGATCTCCTACTCCAAATCCAGCCAGGATAAAGGGGTTTCCTATTTACCTATGAGAGAGCTGGAGAGGGATTTTGGATTAGGGATGGAGGGACAGGATAAGGGGGAATGGACTGAAGCTGAAGGAGGGCAGGGATGGATGGGATTTTGGGATGGAATTCCTGGCTGGGAGGGTGGGGAGGGGCTGGGCTGGAATTCCCAGAGCAGCTGTGGCTGCCCCTGGATCCCTGGCAGTGCCCAAGCCCAGGTTGGACACTGGGGTTTGGAGCAGCCTGGGACAGTGGGAGGTGTCCCTGCCATGGAATGGGGGGGAATGGGATGGGATTTAAGGTTTTTCCAACCCAAACCACCCTATAACAAACTCTAATCTGCTTTTTATTCCAGTCAATCAACCCTACAGAATAAATATAAAAGGTCCACTTTTCCTGAGCAGCATTCCCTGATAAAAAACAGGATCAAACTTCCCAGAACTTCTTATCTGATCTCTTACAGCACCGAATCCAGCAGCTGTCAAAAAATCAAACAGAAAGGGGCTCAAAAGCACCTTTTTAAAGGCTGAAAAGCGTTTTCATGGATTTGAGAGTCCTTCACAGCCAATTATCAAATCAAATGCATCCACTCTGCCGAACGTCTCTCCAGAAGGATAAAAACATCCATGGAGGACTCATCCCTCATCAGCCTGTGCAGCAAACGCTCTCCCAGCCAGCACTGGATTGATTTGGGAATTTCAAGTGGAATGTGGTCCCTGGAGGCACAAAAGAGGCTGTAATGTTCTCCCAGCTGCAGGAACAGGAGCCCAGGAGCCCCGGGAGCCACGTGGGGAATTCTGGCGGATGAAGCCAAGTGAGAGCTTTTCAACATTGCCTCTGGCTCGGTGATCCGTGGGCAGGTGTGGAGATGGATGGAGATGGATGTGGATATGAATGGAGATAAGGACATGGAGCAGCTCTGCTGTGGGAAAGGCTGGGAGAGCTGGGAATGTTCACCTGGAGAAGGGAAGGCTCCAGGGAGAGCTCAGAGCCCCTTGCAGGGCCTGAAGGGGCTCCAGCAGAGCTGGAGAGGG
>VWZQ01000645.1:44707-75707 GCA_013397015.1 Myiagra hebetior
CTTTGTCCAAAATCCTTCTCCAAACTCAGCATGTTTTTCTCCTACCTGCAAAAAATAGGAACTGATGGGATGCAAAAATTCCACATTCCAGCCTGGAAAAGCTGTGGCTGCCCGTGGATCCCNCTCTCTTTTCGTTTAAAACCTTTCCCCTTTCCCTATCACCCCATGCCCACGGAAAATTCCCTCTCCATCCTTTTTATCACTCCCAAAATGCCTCAACGTCCTCGAGTCCCTTTCACCACCCCACACATCCTGCCTGGAGCTGGATTATGGAACCACAGAATCCCAGACTGGTTTGGGTGGGATGGAACCTTTGAGACCATCCCATTCCAAACCCTGCCATGGGAGGATGGAATTTGTTCGGGATTTGGCTCCCGCCCATGGTGGGACCTTAAATCCCATCTCATTCCACCCCTTTTCCATGNCCCAACCCCTGCCATGGGAGGATGGAATTTGTTCGGGATTTGGCTCCCGCCCATGGTGGGACCTTAAATCCCATCTCATTCCACCCCTTTTCCATGGGCAGGGACACCTCCCACTGTCCCAGGCTGCTCCAAGCCCCAGTGTCCAACCTGGCCTTGGACACTCCCAGGGATCCAGGGGCAGCCACAGCTGCTCTGGGAATTCTATTCCAGGGTCTCCCCACCCTCCCAGCCAGGAATTCCTTCCCAATATCCCATCCAACCCTGCCCTTTTCAGCTTAAGGCCGTTGCCCCTTGTCCTATTATTCCATGCCTTTGTCCAAAATCCTTCTCCAAACTCAGCATGTTTTTCTCCTACCTGCAAAAAATAGGAACTGATGGGATGCAAAAATTCCACATTCCAGCCTGGAAAAGCTGTGGCTGCCCGTGGATCCCTGGCAGTGCCCAAGGCCAGGCTGGACATTGGGGCTTGGAGCAGCCTGGGACAGTGGAAGGTGTCCCTGCCATGGCAGGGGGGGCACTGGATGGGATTTAAGTTCCCTTTCAACCCAAACCATTCCATGATTCCATGAATTCTTTTCTCTGCATACAGTATGTGGAAAGCAAAGAAAATCTCCTTGGAGCAAAAGTCCGGGGAAAAAATCCTCTTGGCTCTTGTCAGCATGAATCCAAACTGAGCTTTAGAATTCCCTGCCATTTCTATAATCATCCCAGTTTTCCAGCACCTCAGACTGCTCATGCTGATCCCTTCTGGAATATGGATCACTCTGATGTTTTTTTTTTCCATGTCAGAATTAGTTATTCCAGGAGAATTCCATGTTTTCAGCATCTCAGTTCCGACTGCTCCCGAAGTGTTGCCTTTCTATGTTATTTTAGGGATGAGGGGTTTGCAGGTGACTGGGATCACTGCTGGGCAAGACACTGAGAGGAAAATTCGGGAAATTAGCACAGGGAGAAAAGGATAAATATTCAAAAATATTTACAAAATGCTGCTGTGAGGCTCCAGACACGGAGAGTGTGAAAAAACTTGGAAAAACAGAACAGACCGAAAAGAAAACTCAAAGGAGTAGAGTGATTTTAACTCTCACTTTTCCCTCAGGACACACAAAACAAACATTTTCCTTGGAATGTGTTTTCCAGGAGAAAACTGCTGCAACCGTGGCTAAACCATGACCTTCAAAGAGTCACCCAGGGAAACAATTCCCTGCAATTCCCACATTTGTGCTCAGCCTGGAATGCTGGATAACGACTCGTTTTGCCTTGGGGCAGGAGCAGAGCATTCCTAGGATTGAGCTGCTTCATCCCAGAGTCTCCCAGCCACAAGGAAAGGATGGAGCCCATCCCACCATCTGCCAGGCTCTGGCTCTTCCTGGCCTCCTCTTCCCAAGCAGACGCCGGGGTCCGTCTGTCCCCACACAGCCCCAGATGCCACTGGCTGACATTTCCTCTCCAGGAACATTCCTGGGACAATGGGAGCCGGGCTTTGTCCTTCTCCAAAGGCACCAGATTGACTCATCAGCATGTGGCTTGTCTATCCAAAGGGTAAGTTCCTGGGATCTGGGCGAAATCCTAGGGTTTGAGGAAATGTCAGGCTTTCATCTGTGGTTTGGAAGGAGATGTGAGTTTCTCCAGGCTATAAATCCCTGCTTTGCCCAGCCCTGGCTGAGAGGCTCGGGAAAGGTGAAAAATCCATCTTTTTCTTGAGGCTGGGTACATTCCCCATCCTTGGAATTGTCCTGGATGGGGCCGTGAGCAGCCTGGGATAGTGGAAGGCTCCTCCTGGATTTGAGAGTGCAACTTCCAGGGAGAAATGGATTATTTGTGGGATTTTGGCATCATTCATTTCGTGGTAGGAGAGTCCTTCCCTTTCATCCCCTGACAGCTGGTGGTGAGAAAAGATCCATCCCTGACAAATCTGAATCATCAAATCATAAAATCATGGAATGGTTTGGGTTGGAAGGGCCTTAAATCCCACCCATCCCACCCCTGCCATGGCAGTGACACCTCCCACTATCCCAGATTGCTCCAAGCCCCATCCAACCTGGATTTGGACACTTCCAGGGATCCAGGGGCAGCCACAGCTGCTCTGCCAGTGCCTCATCACCCTCAAGTTCCTCTTGGAATGATTCTTGGAATGATTCCCATTTTCCTGAAGCGAAGGAGCATCCAAAAGGTTTCAGCAGCTGGGTGTGAGCTGAGCTTCATTCCATGGACGTGGCCGGAGAGGTGAGAAGAGGAATCCTTGGGTGATGCAAACCCAAAAGTGGGAATAGGAATCCTGGGATGGTGCAAACCCAAAGGTGGGAAGAGAAATCCTGGGGTGGTGCAAACCCAAAGGTGGGAAGAGGAATCCTGGGGTGGTGCAAACGCAGGGGTGGGAAGAGGAATCCTGGGGTGGTGCAAACCCAGGGGTGGGAAGAGGAATCCTGGGGTGGTGCAAACCCAAAAGTGAGAAGAGGAATCCTGGGGTGATGCAAACCCAAAAGTGAGAAGAGGAATCCTGAGGTGGTGCAAACCCAGGGGTGGGAAGAGGAATCCTGGGATGGTGCAAACCCAGGGGTGCCAGCACGGTGGAGATGAGCTGAAGGTCCCAGCCACTCTGGAATGCCACAGAGGACTCAAGTTTGGAGCAGAATTCCCATTTTCCAGTGGGTTAAACCCTCAGGAATGAAACAGGGACATGGGGTCTGCTCCAAGGGTGAAGGCCTTGCAGAGCAGAGATTTTTCCCATTAATTCAGCAGAAACATTTAAATAAAACACGAGAGCTTTGCCTCAGAGACCTGAAGACAATCCCACACCAGGAGAAAGTGTTAAATACATTCAATTTAGCTTTTATTTTGTCATTAACAGGAGTGTGATTTTAGGGCCCACAGGTGAGGAGAAGCCTGGGAAGTGCATCCTTAAGGAATTCCTGCACATGGAAGTGCCAAATCCAGGTGCAAGGGGGGATTTTAGGAGTGTAGATAAAAGTGAAATAAAATTTGGGAAACTTCCACATCACTCACAGAAGAATTTCACTGCGGGTGCAGTGAATCCCTTTATCCCTCTGTCCCATAGGGATCTTCACCAGTTTTTGTTCCATTCCTGGCAGGGTGGAGCCACAATTCCCCCTTAAATTCCCTCCCTTTCCCCTTGCACGCTCTGACTCGAGCAGGTATTTCAGGCTCCAAGAAGGAGCCTACGTAAAACTGATGAAGAAAAAATTAAAAACCACTTGAAAATGCTATTTTGAGCCTTCTGGGACTTGAATAAATGAGCTTATTAACTCAATTATCCACGGCATTTGGAATATTTTATCCTTTCAGCCCATTCCTCCCTCTTTGCTGGAACAGAGGTGCTGGAATTCTCTTGTCTGCCTTTTCCAGGAAGTTTGAGTGATGTCCAGGCTGCTCATTCTTTCCTTCAAGATGCCCTCATGATTTGATATTTTAGTGATGTTTTCCCATCTATTTTATTCATTTTGACATCTAGAAACTTTTTTTTTTCTGTATGATCTGATCCTGGAAAGAATCCAGGACTGATTTTAGTTTGTTTTAGTGGTGAACACAGGTGGGTGAGCTCTGCCAAAAATTATTCTCAATTATTGGAAGTTTCAAGTTTCTTCATGGTCCCTTTTCAGAGGTTTTCACCTTTGGAATTCACCTGACCTTGGATTGAAATGTGTTCCCTCAAGGACAATTTCCTAAAGTTTTTTATTTTCACTCTCAAGCACAAAACGTGAGATTTATCTGATCAAAAGCAGATACCTACACAGAAATATATTTATTTTATTTTATTTTATATAGATAAATCTGTCCTACCTTGTCATGGAGACTCCCATTGGATCAAGACAATGAGAAATCCCATCCCAAAATTCTTCTCATCACAAGGGAGGTGTGGAAGTAGAAGAGACCTTTAAACATCTTCTCTCTGCCGATTCAAGAGAGACTTGAGGTTGATGAATTGACTCTTCAAGGTCGATCTTACACTGGGTTCAAACATTTATTTGCAATTTATTGAGTCAGAAAATGAAAAAAAAAAAGATTCATGAAGGGTTAATTAACAACCTCATTAACCAGCCCTTCATTAAAACCACCCCTTATGAGCTGTTGGCCAAACCCCACAAGAGGTGGGGCTGGAGCTCTACGAAGCCTCGAGGTGGCTCCAAGGGAACCTGATTTTTGGGGTTTGGAAGGTGGATGTTGGTTTTTTTCTCCATGGGAGGAGTTATCCCAGGGGAGCAGCAGAGCTGGGCTCCAGCATTGCCCCAGGAATGCCAAGATGCCTCTGGAATTATTTTTTGGCTGACTAAATCCAGTGCAAAGCTGGTGAGATGCCACCTGTAGGAATTTCCAAGGCGGAAAAGAGCTGATTTCCATTTTTCTGGGGGTCTTTCTCCTCCCCCAGCTGTCAGACTGGTGGTGATGGTGGGGTTGGGTGACTTTTGTTCTGTTTTCAAATAAAACCATCAAAGCAATTAGGCAAATTAAAACTTCTTTGAAAAACAGGAATATTCTGTTCAATCCCTCCTGAAAAAGCTGTGAGGAAGTGGTGGATGCATCAGTGAAAATGAACGTGGGAAAGTGAAAATAAGACCCAAATTAGGAAATAATTCATTTTTGGGGAGGATGTTTTAATTAGTGAAAGCAGAGGCAAGAGCTCTGAGAGACATATAAATGGATTTTTTATTTAAATTCTCGTACAGTCAATAAAAGATCAGGACAAAATGTTAATTAAAAGGGCAATGTGTTTGTTCTAAGCAAAAACAACACAAGACGGGACAAAAAGTCACATGGCCTGGAGATAATCCCAATTCTCAAACATCCTGAGATGAATTCAATTCTCACTTTTTGTTTATTTTGTTGCTATTTCGTCTTGGAGACCTTGGATAGACATTTTCAATTCTCTTCACCGGTGAGGAAATCCTTATTTAAAAACCCCGATTTCAGTTGTTGTGAGGCAATAAAAGAAAAATCCACAAATCGATTCCGAAGTGAGGGTGCGGAGTGGCTAAAACTGCAGAGAAACTTTTGCTTCTGAAAGCCACAAAATAAGGGATCGAAATTGGGATTTTATCTCCCAAGAGCCGCTTCCAGTGGTCATTAGAGGGAAAATAATGATAATTGAGGTTGTTGGAAGGCTCTGATGATGAACATTAAACACTGATCTTAGAGCAGAGTGGAAAGGAGGTGTTGGGAAAGGGGAGCTGATGGTGGGGGAATTTTATTTTGGAAAGTCCGGATTTGGAGCTGTGGGAATGATGGAAAATCTGGGGCAGGTTTTGTCTTAACTCCGGTGTCCAGTTCTGGGCTCCTCACTTCCACAAGGACGTGGAGAGGCTGGAGAAAGTCCAGGGAAGGCTCTGGAGCAGCAGGAGAAGCTGAGGGAGCTCAGCCTGGAGAAGAGGAGGCTCGGGGGGAACCTTCTGGCTCTCAAAAGGAAAAGNAGGAAGAACAGGGCAACGCCCAAAATCCTCCATCTTAAACCCTTCGTTCTCATATCAAAAATCCTAAAATCTCCTTTTTTACCTTGTAAAATACTAAACCACTGCTCATTTTCACACTCTGGTGGCTTGCAATGATTCTGGCAGTGTTGGTAACTTTTCCCATGGGCTGAGGTCAAAGCCGGTGCCATTCTGGGCTTCTTGCCAGGGGCTGGGACCCCCTTGCTGGGGCTCCTGACCCCCCAGGGCAGCCCGAGGTTCCAACACCCATCCCTGGAGGTATCCAAGGAATTCCTGGAGGTGGCACTCAGAGCTCTGGGCTGGGGACAAGGTGGGGCTTGAGCACAGCTTGGACTTGACCTTGAAGGGCTTTTCCAACCTCGGCGATCCTGGGATTCTCTCTCCATATCCCAAAGCACAGCCCAGAAAACACAGCAACATTTGTAGGACTGGATTTTCAGCTGCTAAATGCGTTGGAAAGAACAAAAACTGCGCTGGAACAGATCCTGGCAGAGTCTCGGTGGAAGTTTCAAGGAATAAGCCCAATATTAATTCCACACTTTGCCTTCAGCACAAAGCCTGGGATGAGAAGCTGCGAACAAGAAAAAGCAGCACAGTCCTGACACTGTCTGAGTAACAAAGGGATGCTAAAAATATTCCCAGACGTTGTTATCATCCCAGATATTATTAAACACTGTGAGGCCTGAAGGAAATTACAACGCCCTGGAGATTAAAGGAGCTTTATCCCAGCTGCCTGCACTGTTTCATCCTCCACGCTCATGGAACATGGGAATATTTATTTCTGGGATAACAAATAAACAGAGGGAAGTGGTAAAACACCGGCACAGGGTGCCCAGAGAAGCTGTGGCTGCCCCTGGATCCTTGGAAGTGTCCAAGGTTAGGTTGGACGGGGCTTGGAGCAGCCTGGGATAGGAGAAGGTGTCCCTGCCATGGCAGGGGGTGGAATGGGATGGAATTGTTCTGGAATTCTCTGATCCTTTGCTGTGCAAAGCTGGGAGAGGAAGATGGATCTGAGACCGCGCCTGAAAATTCACCAGACTCAGCCCCGTTGTGCAGATCCCGTTGGCACAAAACAAGGAATCACTGCTGCTCAAATGTGGGGAATAATTGATCCTAAAAGACCCAAACCTCATGGATTTAAAGGATTTAATCCCCAGGCGTGTTAAACCCTGAGGTGGGAATGAACAGCAACCCAAACTCCAGCAGGTTCATCACAAAATCGTTGTTTTGGCCAGGGAAGCAAAGATCAACTTCCAGGAAAACATTTGGGCCCTCATTTAAATCCCAAATCCCGTTTAACTCCAGCGTTAATTACCACGTAAAGCCAAAGGCTTCTGTTCACATTTAAAGGGTTTTAAAGCCTTTTTATGCTTCACCTTGAAGGAGCTGCCACTCATCAGCCTCACATCAAAGCTTAATTTGCTCTGCTCCGGCACAAAGTCCTCACTCTTTGCTTGGCAAAGCTCCTTGGGTTAATTACTGGCTCCTAGGAAAAGGGCAAATTAAATGTAATTAGCCAAATAATGGAAGAATTTCCTGTTGCATCACACTTTGCATCTAATTAATGACATCACCTCTCTTTTCTCTCCTTTGAATGGATTTGGAAATGTTCGGAGAAGAAACAAGGCAGAGGTTTTACTAATTAAGCCCAAATTTGCATTTTCCTTGGAGTAATCCAAAGTAGGAATTATTTCAGCTGTGCATCCCTGGAAAAGGAGGGATCAGCTCTCTCTGGTACAGCTGATGCACCAAAGCTGCTCCAGTCTCCAAAACTCTGTGTTATTCCTGCTCTTCCCATTTTTTTCCCCATCATCACAGCTTTTTCCAGGTTTTTTTTTTGTGCTTTTCTGTGCTTTTAGCACTGCTTGGACTTTCCTGTTCATTTGAGAATTAACTGAAGAAATTATGGAATCAGTGAGGTTGGAAAAGCCCTTTGGGATCATGGAATCCAACTTGTGCCTGATTCCCACATTGAGTGTTAATTCCAGGAATTCCTTGGACACCTCCAGGGATGGGAACTCCAAACCTCCCTGGGCAGCCCCTGCCAAGGCCTGAGCACCCTTTCCATGGGGAAGTTCCTGCTGATACCCAACTCTTGACTTAAATTTCCCATTTCTCACGGCCTCATAAGTCCAAAAAAAAAAAAATCAAAACTGAAAAGAACTGGGAAAAAAAAAAAAAGAATTCATGTTTCTCAAGGTCTTATTTTAAACATCTAAAGACAAAACTTTTCCAAATAAAAACGTTACAAATGGAGAGGAAAAGCCTGGAGAAAGTTGCCTCTCCCAGCGTTTTAGGAGGTGCTAAAAATCAGAAGGAATTTTCCAAATGCTTGATCACGGGAAAGGAAAAGAGAAATTTTAATGGAGCTGCTCTGTTGGAATGGGTTTTATTTATCCCCAAATTTGTGTCCACTTCTCCAAATTCAACTTCCACGAGCTAAAGGACACAGGGAATATCTGTGCCATGGGAATATCGGCATTTACGAGGTGACAAATGGTCTGGAGAAAAAATCTTGGGAATTTTGAACCACCAATACTGGGAATAAAGGGTTTAAAAGACGTTTGACTCACGGATGTGGCATTTGGGGACATGGGTGGGCTTGGAAATGCTGGGAAATGTTTGGATTTGTTGGTCTTGGAGGACTTTTCCAACTGGAATAATTCTGTGATTCTAGGATTCCGAAAGAAATTGAAAAGAATAATGTTTTTCTGTGCAAAACAGTGATTTCCCTGTGGAATTCATCACTTTGGGGAGTCAACTAAAAACATGGCAAAACCTGGAATTAACAGGCTGGGATGAATATTGGGAATGTCTGGAGTGGCTGCAATTAGTCGTAGGAAAAATAGCACGGAAAAGATAAAAATTCATCTTTTCCACTCCAAGTAATCCCCAGATCTAAACAAACCTCCTTTGTGGAGTGGATTATTCCTGAGCCGTTCATTCCCAGCTCTGCCTTTCCTTGGAGACATCCATTATAAATTCCTGTATCAGAAACTGCACTTTTTAAATGGGAATTTTGAGTCTCATTCAAGGAATTTGAAGTTTTGAAGCTTCAAAAGTGCATTCGAACAGGAGAAATCCCTGCAAAGGAACTCTTGGAATGTGTGAGTTACAGGGAACATTTCCTTTTTATTTCTTTTCATGGCTGAGGTGAATCTACCCCGGATATTTATGAATAATTCCTTTTTTTTTTTTTTCAGTCAAGGATTGTAAAACAAAAAGTTTGCAATTTTGTGCTCTGTGTGAAGGCTACAGCTCACAAACTCAAATCATAACCACATTTAGGATTTTACAGCCAGGTTGGAAGTTTATTTTAGGGTAATGTCTGCATTTTTTCCACTTCTGTTCCTCCAGGAGGGCAATTTCCAAGGAAAATAAACCCCTCTCAGTCTGATTTCCCCTCCACACCATCTGATTTATTTGATTTAATATTTAATTTTTCTTATAAGTTGAGAACCACAAACTTCTGCTGTGACGTGTTTTTTTTAAGTATTATATGGAATTAATTTTCTCCAGCTTAAAAAATAATAATTATAAAATGAATTATTTCAGTATTCCTGTGAATTTAAGTTTGGAAAAGCCTTTATTTGGGGAAGTTGAGGATAGGATTTATTTTTAATTTTCTTCCAAAAAAAAGATGGATTCAAAGCTTCAACTCCTTCATTTCTTCAATTGTTCTTTTCCTTCAATCCTTTGTGTTCTAACAAAATGGGAAGGGAATAAATGAAAGAGGAGACAATGGAAAATTTGAGCTATTCCATAAAATTATGGGATCACAGAATGGTTTGGATCAGGATCTTAAATCCCATCCAGTTCCACATTCAGGGACACTATCCCAGGTTGCTCCAAGCCCTGTCCAACCTGGCCTCGGACACTTCCAAGGATTTGCAGGAGGAGGATGAAGCATTTCCAGTTCCCATTCCTGCCTGGGTGGGCCCTTGGCTGCCCTCTGCTTCCCATAAATATAATTTTTTTCCATAAAATCTCTTTCCCCACATCCCTTCAGAGAGGGATAGCTGTGTGTAATTCCCTCGTCTTTCCCAGGTGTGCACTTCCCAGATTTATCTTGTAATTTTCCCAGCCTTGTTTTGAACATTTCCAGATTTTTGCTAATAATTTTCCTTCAGTTCTTGCTCCCAATTAACCTTTCTGACTTCCTTTAATCCCATAAACTGCTCTTTCCACCATTTCCATTTTCCCTCGGCCTAATGGAGTTCTTTCATCCCTTTCCTTTTGATTCCCAATTTAATGATGTTGTTATTGCTGCTGTAAAACCAGCTGGTTTATTGATAACTCCTGCTCATTACTAAATTAAACTCGGCCTTATCAGCGCTCAAGGCTCAGCCTTGATGTGGAAATCAACCCCTCAGTGTTTTCCACTCATTCCCAAGGTTTGATTTCCTGGATATCTGATGTTAAATCGTTCTGCTCGGTGCTTCAAGAAAAAAGGTTCCACTGTGGCTTTGTCCAGACTTTATTAAAAATATGCACAGGAGATTAGGCTGTCACTCCAGGAGAGGTTCAAGTGTTCCGAAGTTCAATTCCTCCTAAATTTTAAAGGAACAGAGGAAATGTTTCACCAAACCCTTCCAAATCACTGAAAAACATGGAATTTTTTAGTGCTTGTGGTACAGACATCCTTCAAAGAAATTCATGTTGCCGTTTGTGTCACATAGTGAGGAGTTTTTATTTTCTTGGGCCTACAAAATGCAAGAGTTGGATCTTGGGCCTACAAAATCTTGGGCCTACAAAATGCAAGAGTTGGATCTCGGGCCTACAAGATCTTGGGCCTACAAAATCCAGGAGTTGGATCTTGAGCCTACACAATCCAAGAGCTTCCCTATTTCTTTAGAGGGATAAACCAAATGTTAATTCCCAGATGGCTCTGAGAGAGCAAAGAATTGGAGCATTCTGGGATAGTGGGAGGTGTCCCTGCCCACGGCAGGGGTGGAACTGGATGGGATTTAAGGTCCCTTCCAACACAAACCATTCCAGGATTCTCTGATCTCCTTTTCTCTTCCCGCTCAGATTTCAATATGGCCATTCCCAGGGATGATTTCCTTCAAAGCTGACAGGGCAGGTGATTTTTTTTCCCAAGTTTTTTTTTTCTCAACGATGAAATGTTGCTTTTTCTGTGATTCTGCTTGAGTCTACCAGGCCTCAAATCCAAACAAACCTCCATGATCCAATACTTGGAATTTGCAGATGTCTGGACACCCTCAGTTGCCAAATAACCTGAGTGGAATTATTAAGTGGAATTAAGATGATAAGAAGGATAGGAATCTGTTGGAGTGGAGGATCAGAGGAGGCCACGGAGCTGCTTCAAGGGCTGGAGCCAGGCTGGGAGAGCTGGGAATGTTCCCCTGGAGAAGGGAAGGATCCAGGGAGAGCTCAGAGCCTCTTGCAGGGCCTAAAGGGGCTCCAGGAGAGCTGGAGAGGGACTGGGGACAAGGGATGGAGGGACAGGACCCAGGGAATGGCTTTAAGATGGAAAAGGGTGGATTTAGGTTGGATATTGGGAAGGAATTCCTGGCTGGGAGGGTGGGGAGGGGCTGGGCTGGAATTCCCAGAGAAGCTGTGGCTGCACCTGGATCCCTGGCAGTGCCCAAGGCCAGGTTGGACATTGGGGCTTGGAGCAGCCTGGGACAGTGGGAGGTGTCCCTGCCATGGCAGGGGTGGAATTGGAGGATTTTTAAGGTCCCTTCCAACCCAAACCATTCCAGGATTTGATGAAAACTTCCTGGGAAATCCATCTCAGGCAGTTTCTACTCAGAGCAATCCTGCCAAGGCCACACCAGCTGCCCTGACAAATCTTCCTCCCGAAGGATTAGCTCATCCCAGATGGAATTTAGGCAGCTTTTGCTGCTGGAGACAAAGCCCCTTGTTCTGAACAAGTGCAAATCAGGAGTGCAAAGTGAGGGTCAACAGCACGACAGAGTAGGATTTCTAAAAATTTAGATGTATTCTCTTCCTAATGGGAGAAGGTCATGGAAGTTCACGGAGAGCTCGGAAGGGCGGTATTTTAGGGAATAAGAAATCAAGTCAGGTATCAGCTGCATAGAAATGAAATTAAACTGGACAGTTCTGTTCCTGGAGGAGAAAATGACTAATGGGATGAGCAGACAAAGGGATCAAAAGCAAGGAGGGCAACTGGCAGGAAATTATATCCAGCAATTATTGGACAAGATGGGATTGGAACTTTCTTATGGAACGAGGATAAAGCCGGGTCTTCCTAATCTTTCTGAGGAATAATATTCAGGAAAATGTCAAATTTATTGTGATTTTGCTGAAATCACTTGAGGAACTCCAGAGGCTGCTGGAGCCCTGGGAATTCAGAGTATTAAAAGGCCAGAATCCTGTGCCAGTGATGTGGGAACAGGGAATGGAGCTTTCCCAGCTACAGGAATTATTTCACCTGGGTCAGATGTTGATCCCAGTGAGTTTTACACACAATTCCTGCTGTAATTCCATGTAACCTTGTGGCACTGGGAAATATCCCTTCCCTAAAATCCCTGAAATATTTTCCAATTCCTTCCCATCCTTAGCAGAGTTCCTTTACCAGCAGCTCCAGAGATGTCCAATTATAATCCTTCCTGGAATTTTGTCAAATCATTATCCAGGTGTCCAATTCTTATCCTTCCTGGAAGTTTAACCAAGCCCAAACATTTGGTTAACTTGCTTTGCTTGCTCCCAGCCACAACGAAGTTTTAGATCCTGCTTTTCCCTTTCTCCTTCATTCTTCGTATTCCTGGCAAAAAACCCCACGGAATTTTGGGGGTTTTTAAAATTTGCTTTCAATTTTTACCCTTCCTTCCTGCTTCCCTGAGGACTGGTGTGCTTTGCATGAAGCAGGGAATGGAATGGGAGATTCCCTCGTGTTTTTCCATGGATGCTGCAGTTCCGAGGCAGCCCAGCCTCTTCTCCATCTCTGGAAAACCAAGCGGAAAAATTCCTGCCCAGATGGACTTGACTGACCTTTGTCTGGGTCTGAGAGTTTGCCAACATCTCAATTTTGAAAACAGGAGGGTTTTGGGTTTTGAATAATGAGTGGAATATCCAGCACAATGAAAATTAATCAGCATTCCCAATTTTTGATAAATTATAATCCAAGTCCCGCTCTGGAATGAACTCAGGAACATCTCAGACTTCAGGGGAGCTTTTCCCATTTGTACCTGCTTGGTTTCTGACTCTCAAAAAGATTCTGAGTCCCACCATGAGGCTTTTTGGGGACCTGTCGAGGTGTGATGCCATTTAAATGGATGCCAGCACATGGAATTTTCACCTTCCTTAAATCCCCTCCTTAAATTCCCTTCCTTAAATTATTTGAATAGGAATAAATGCCTGGATACACTGGAATGTTCTGGGGTTTTCTGGTAATTTAGGGATCAGCTACCTGAATGTAACATGGTTGTGTGTGATTTGTTATTCTTTGTGTTGTGCATGGACAGCAGGATATGGGAAAACCTTTAAACCCTGTTCTTGATCGACTGGAATCCACCAGGACATGTATTCCTACGGAAAACCTTTAAATCATATTCCTGATTGATTGAAATTAAGATTTATCCCACTAATTTAATGCAAATTCTGCTATTTTCTACCTTCCAGCTCAAGTTTTCCATTTGATAACGCCCTGCCCGACAGCACAAACCAAGGATTCTTTCCCTGCCCCTGAAACCCTGGAAAAAATTCCTTTAAAATCCATCCATCAGCATCTTTCTCTTACCTTGGATGTCCTTTCCCTGCCCAGGGAGCTCTAAACTCTCCCAGAGCTGGAGGGTGGATTAAACTTGGTTTGCTGAGCCTGAAATGAGAGCAGCAATTCCAGCCCTGAGAGCTCCAGGAGTGGGAGGATTTGCACATCCATGGAAGTGACTCCTGAATCTTCTAAGGACACTCCAGGGAGCAGCTCCTCCCTCCTCATCCAGGGCTGATTTTCCACATCCTTCTCTGCCTTTTATGCCCAAGGATGAGAAGAGGCAGAGCTCCGTGGCCAGGAATTGTGTCAGGCCAGGCTGGAAGGTTGCATTTCACATTTTCCTTTCACACGGACACGGCAGCACCTGGGAAATAGGGAAGAAAATCTGGAATGGGATAAACACCTGGGAAGCAGAAGGAGAATTTGCCCCCGCACGTTATTTTCTGTTAATATTTTTTGGTTTATGAGAAAGTTGCCACGTCCCCCCTGAGGATTTCCATGATTTGATTTACAGATCGCCAATCCAAATTTGGAGCAGCAAATCTAGGAATTATGGAATTCGATAGTAAATATGGAATTTAATAGGATTGGCTTATGGGATGCATGGACTCTCCCTTGTCTGCACCTCCTTCCATGGAATCATGGAATGGTTTGGGTTGGAAGGGACCTTAAATCCCATCCAGTCCCATCCCCATCAACAGGGACTCCTTCCACTCTCCCAGGCTGCTCCAAGCCCCATCCAACCTGGCCTTGGACACTTCCAGGGATCCAGGTGCAACCACAGCTTCTCTGGGAATTCCAGCCCAGCCCCTCCCCACCCTCCCAGCCAGGAATTCCTAATTCCCAGTATCCCATCCATCCCTGCCCTCTGCCATTCTGGATGGGCTCTAAGATCCCTTCCATCCCAAACCATTCCATGATTCCATTTTAAGGAAAATCAGCCCCACCCTGTGCTGTTGGTGGTGTCACCTCTCCTCACCTCCATCCCAGAAATTCACGCCCAGAGCTCCCCTTTCCACTCCACAGAAGCAAGCAGAGAATTTCCCTCTATGTTAAGGATCATCCCCTTGGGGTTTTTTGCCCTTTCTCCAAATTCTGGGTGCTCCTGGCTCTGCTGGAGAGGCCTCATCCCTGGAATGAGCCCATCTGCCCTCCCAAATATCCATAATGGAGCAAGCACCAAGACTAATGCAGACCTTAATACGAGTTTTGAACGTGTTTATTGTGACTGATTAATTAAATGTCTCATAAAGAGAGGGAAGGGAGCTGCAATTCCCATTCCTGAGGAAAATAAATCCACCTCCTGTAATAAATCTGGATTTAAACCTTTATGGATCCTCTCACCTGTGAATGAGCAGTGCCTTTTCTGTCGCTGTCTCTAGCAATGAATCAATTATCCCAACGTTTTCCAGTGGATGTCATATCCCAGCCATTCCCAACCCCCCTGGCACAAACTCCTCGTTGTTAACCTCTGGAATCATCCATTTCCAGAGAACAGCAGAGTGGGATCAAATTTGGGAGCATAATGACGGTGTCAGGGTGGTTTATGGAACCATAACGATGTGGGAAACGACAGCAGGGGAGCCCAGCAAGCACGGAACGGATGCTTGGCTCCGACGATTCCTCGGAATTCTGCTCGCTCCGGAATGGATGGGTGGCACTGTGCCACTCAAAGGAAGGAGAAGCACTCCTGGAATATCAAGTAGAGGATAAACTCTGCTTCAGCGGGCAGGTGGAGGCACTGGAATGTTGATGGGAATGCCCTGAGGAAATGTTGGGAGAAACGACGGTAGAGGAGCAGCCCTGAGGATCCATGAAGGATCTTAATTCCATAAAGGGTCGTAATTCCATGAAAGATCTTAATTCCATAAAGGGTCATAATTCCATGAAAGATCTTCATTCCATGAAGGAAGGGCTGGTCTGAGGAGATGCTTTTTTATTTACACTGATAGAATTTGGTGAATATCCAGAATCTGGGCAGTGATTTCCAGGAAGGATCTTTTGGGTTTGGGTGCAAAGTTTTGGTAGGGAAAAGGGGAATGGATTAAACTTCAGGAGGGTAAATTTAAACTGGATATTGGGAAGGAATTGGGATGGAATTCCCAGAAAAGCTGTGGCTGCCTGATCCGTGGAAGTGTCCAAGGTCAGACTGGATGAAGCAGAGCACAGGGTGGAGGTCACCAAGCCACTGGTGCCACCAGAGACAAGGATGCTTCCAAAAGGAGCAGCATTCCCACAGAGGGTTTTCCAGAGGGAATATGAATGGGGAAAAATGTTGGATTTGAAATGTGACCCCTCAGGGCCAATCTGCCTCTCGGTGTTAATTACAGGCACTGATTAATATAAAATATTGATTATTATAAAAAAAAAGGATACGTTCCGATTTAACTCTTTAATTATTTCCAGTTTAATTATTTATCATCACGCCCCTTGGAGACAGGGAAAAAAGAAGCGATCCTGAGTCACCTCAGCATCCAAGAATTTGGGAGCAGGGATTTAGGCTAAGGACCAACCAGTGTCTCACCCATGGATAAAGTGCAGAAAAAGGACCTTTTAAAGGGAATTTCATCCTTCCTGTCTTAGATCCTTTTCCACTGAGGTCTTCAAGGCCCTGGCCCTCAAAGATATCTGTTTATGTTCCTAAAACCCCATTTATGCACCTAAAACCCTATTTTTGCACCTAAAAACCTATTTATGCAGCTAAAAACCTATTTATGCAGCTAAAAACCTATTTATGCACCTAAAAACCCCCAATCTGTGCACCCAAAAATGTCTGAGACAAAGGCACAAAGTCCCACTAAAATCCACATGAGAATTGAACCCCAAACCCTGCACCTCCCATTCGTGTCCCAGTCAGCTGCTGGATCCCATCTGGAGTGATCACAGAGAAACCTCTTCCTAAATCCAGGAAAACTCTTCCCGAAATCCAGAGAAACTCTTTCCTAAATCCAGAACAACCCTTTTCTAAATCAGGCTCTCCAGTTTCTGCACAAGCCCTAAATTTGGTGCCTTTATTTGCACAATTTTGGTTTATTTGGCATCGTGACCCTGCTCCACCATAGCCAAAATATCCAAGAAGAAGACAACAAAGAGCTGTTGGTTCGTTTAACCCTGGAGATGTTTTTTCATGGCATGGAGGAACTTATGGATCAGTGTGGAGGGTGATTCCAAGGGAATGGTGTAAACTGGGAAGCGAATGGAATGGGAATTTCTGTTAACAGGATCCAGCCAATGTGACTTTGGAATTCAGGCCCCAGTTGTGTCGTATTTTAAAAATATCAGGTAGAACATGCATCCATCTCTTCCTCCTTTGATTTTATGTCCTTTTTTAAGGATGTTTTTTGCATTCCAGCACCACTTTTGTGCCTTCCAGGATTACAACACTGAGCTGTAGAATTCCAACAGCAAAATTGTTCTTAACAAGCCCCAGCAAAGTGGGTCTTGTTATCAATTTTAACCTTCAGATGTATCAAGATCACTTCCAAGTCTCCGTTTTTTAAATAAAATTGTTCTTTTTTAAAAAATGTTGTTGCAGGCTCCTAACAGGAATGCAAATAACTAAAAATTAAATCCTTCCAGGCATCCCCAGAGCTGCTGCTTATTTATTTATTTAAATATAATTCATGATGGGGAGAAACCTTTTTTATATTAAATTATGGGCAGGAGAACAGAGCTCGGCTCTCCAAGCAAGGTCTCAGTGGTGGAGAGAACTCATTAACGTCATTCAAATAAATTGGTGTGAAATATGATCATCCCAAGCAGTACATTTATTTACACTCAGAAATCAGGAATAATACAGTTAGGATATATGAGGCAGCAATTAGGGAATATGGCTGCAGGTATTCAAGGAAATATCATTCAGCTTCTGCTGCAAAAAAAAAAGGAATATTTTATTGCTGCTGTCTCTGTCTAATTGAATAATGAGGATTCCAACGCTCTTTTACAGGTGGAGCTGAAATGGAAATTTCAATTGAGTAAAGGGATGAATTCCCCTGGAGCAGAGTTGGGATAATAAAAGGGTTTGTGTCGGCTCTGTGCGGAATCTTTGTTCTGCTTTAATTGCAAACCCCTGGGGGCTGTTCCGGTGCATGTCCTGCTCCATGTGGGGCTGGAGAACGAAACAGAAACAAGGAAATTGTGGAGTGGTTCAGGTGGGAAGGGGTCTTAAAGCCCATCCTGTTCCATCCCCTGACATGGGCAGGGACACCTTCCACTATCCCAAGTTGCTCCAAGCTGGCCTCAGACACTTCCAGGGATGGGGAGTCCACAAATTCTCTGGGAAATCTGATTTCCAGGTGGTTTAATCCAAATCTTTTCACCCCTGTGCTGCCCTAATTCTTCCTTCTGTCCCAGGGAAAGGAACGGGGCACAGCCCAGGGTAGGGCCAAGAATTCCTTGTTCCCAGGAAGCAGCACCACCCAGTGATGTCCAAAGGGCCATTCCAGCTAAACTCACCTTTGAACTGAATCACAGAATTATGGAATTGTTAAGGCTGGAAAAGACCTTAAAGGTCACCTAGTCCAGCCATCAACCAGCACCACCCCCATGGTCGCCACTAAACCACGTCCCCAAGTGCCACAACCACACATTTTGGGAACACTTCCAGGGATGGTGAGTCCACCACTGCTCTGGCCTGTGCCAGGGCTGGAAAACCCTTCCCATGAAGAAATTTTCCCTAAAATCTGATCTGAACCTTCCCTGGTGCAACTCAAAGTCGTTTCCTCAACTTCGATGCAAGAGAAACAAGACAATGACAGCTGGGAGCCATCCAAAGGGATGAACACTGGGATTGTCACTGCTCCCATCCCACCTCTGGGATGAGCTCTGGAATTGTCACTGCTCCCATCCCAGCTTTGGGCTGAGCTCTGGGATTGTCACTGCTCCCATCCCACCTTCGGGCTGAGCTTTGGGAAACCCACTGCTCCCATCCCACCTTTGGGCTGAGCTCTGAAATTCCCACTGCTGCCATCCCACCTCTGGGCTGAGCTCTGGAATTGTCACTGCTCCCATCCCAGCTTTGGGCTGAGCTCTGGAATTGTCACAGATCCCATCCCAGCTTTGGGCTGAGCTCTGGAATTCCCACTGCTCCCATCCCACCTCTGGGATGAGCTCTGGGAATCCCACTGCTCCCATCCCAGCTTTGGGCTGAGCTCTGGAATTGTCACTGCTCCCATCCCACTTTAGGACTGAGCCCCAGTTTTCCAATATTCCTTCAGCACACAGAGAATTTGGAGACAGCAGCTGGGGAATCACAGGATTTCCCAGGCCTCCAGGCCATATAACACCATCCTTCAGCTTTACTTCCAGCTCATTCCAAAAGGAAGTGGCTTTTCCCCGTATTTATCCACCAGCAGGAAAAGCTGCTGCTGTTATGGGGTCCTATCCCATTAATATTTTTAATTAATTATATTATAAAGGCCCATGGCAACACTTTGAACATCAATACCCAAGCTTTTAGGAATTTTATAACCACCACAGCACCCTGAAATTCCTTTAGGTTCCTGGAATCAGTGGAATCAGCCCCATTTGGGGGATCCCAAAGCACAGCTGCTTTAGGAGCTTGGGATTGCTCCACGTGTCCCTGTCACATCCGTCACTGAGCAGTCACATCCTGATAAAGCACTGTGAAATTCATCATTTCCAAGTCAGATCAATGCAGATTCCCATAATAAAGCCATCCCAGCACACGGAGAAGTAATTATGCTCCAGCTTTGTCACTGCAAGGAATTTCTGTGTGCTGGAGCACCCAGGGTGGCTTTTTTTTTCATATTTTGGTTGCTGGTTTTTTATTGATGAATAACCCAAAAAAGCTCTTTAATAACTTCCCTCTGTAAAGGTGTTTTAATAAAAATCCAGAAATGGAGAAAAATAAATTCCACTTATTTGAATAACACAATAACCAGTGGATTTCTTTGGGAACCTGTGGATTCATGGCCCAGCTCAAAGGGCTGAATTCAGCTGTATTTCCATGTTTGTGCACAGAAAGAGGGAATAAGTTGGAGAGTCAGCATATGTCAGAGTGAGGAACAATCTGTTCCGGCAGGAATTTCGTTCCTGCTGTACCACAGCTCATTAGAATGGATGGATTTTGGTTTGTTCAACCAGTCGTGGGCAAAATATTTGGCCAATTTCACAGCGCTGCCATCTGTGAAGGCAGCAAGGTTGTCCAGCAGCGTTGGAAATGTCACTGCTTCCAACAAGGCCCTAATGGGAATTTAATCAGAGGGATCTTTCCGATTAATTAAATGGCAGCTGATTAATGGGATGTGGTTGGGTATGGAATGACTGTGGCCTGGTTTGGGTCCTCTCCCAGGGGTGGGAGCTGGCTCAGCACAGCTCTGCTGGCATGGAAAGAATTCCCCAAGAAAACGTTGGAATCCTGCCCAGCAAACATCAGGAAATGCCCTAATTAAGGTGGAAGAACAATCCCGATCCATCCCTTCCATTATTCCCGGTTGTTTTCCCTCTGGTCCCTCTCAGCATTCACGCAGTGCTTTAGATGTGACCCCTGGGGACATGGGGTAGAGGTGGCCTTGGCAGTGATGCGGGGTAGGTTGGGCTTGATGGTCTTAGAGGGTTTTCCAAGCTCCAGGACTGTGTAATTCCATGATTCCGTGTCCTGGAGTTGCCACAGTGCACCTTGAGACACCTCTGGCCTGCTTCCCAAACTTGTTTAACTTCACAGAGTTCTCTTTAATGGTTTTGTTAACTTCTCCCAGTGATGTCCTACTATTCCCTGTGTTATTCTGAGTATTCCATGCAAATCCCTGCTCCAAGATGAGGGGATAATTCGCTTTCCCTCTCGTAAATTAGAGGATGAGGCACATTTGCAGTAGGCAGCCAAATGGAGCCATCCAAGGATTGTTGGGAACACTCCTTTGGAACGAGCAGGATGTGGCTGGAAAAGGCAGGGCAGCATTTTTCTGGGAATTCCATCCCTGTCCTGGCTCCTGGAGATCAGCACAGCCCAGCTGGGGGCAGGAATGAGGCCAGGAAGTGCCCATGGACTGGAGGGGGATCAAGGCAACCCCAAACCCCAGAGCCTCCGACCCATCCCCAGGAAGGTGTGGCAGAAGGGACTGTGCAGAGAAGAGATTTCCATAGAAAGGGAGAAAACCTTCAGGGCGGGAAACTCATCCCTAAAAAGGTGTCCCCAAATCCTGGGAGATGCCCCAGGACCCTGCACACCCCCTTTTCCTCCTCCACATCCTTCAGCTCCCAAAATCCCCTGGATATCATCTCCCTGAGTGGTGGTGGCCCTGTGGAAAACACCCGATGTCAGGGACATCCTGAACTCCCTGAGGGAGCTGAGTGAATCCTGAGGAGAGGGGAAGGAGGGAATTGTGGAGGAGTGAGGGGATCATCACCCGAGCAACACAAACTTTATGTCTTGACCCAGGTCCCCGGGAGCTCTGGCAGAGGCAGGGACATAAAACATCCCCTAAATCTCGACATTGTTCCTTCTCATAACATCTCTTTTATGACATCTGATAAAAGAGGTTCTTTTATGGTTTTAGAGGTCAACTGCCTCTTCTGATCTGATTTCTCTCTTTTCCAATTAAGTTACTGTGAATCCCATCAAATTTCCAAGGGAAGGATCAAGAACAATTCCTTTCCTGATCCCATTAATGCCTGTAAATATCAGCTGTCGCCCGGTTCCCACGATGAGCTAAAGGTGGGAAGAGGAAGACACCATAAACCACTTTTTACTCAAAGGCAAGAAGTAATAAATGATCTCGCTGTCCTTTGAAACCTGAGTGGCTTTTCCTAAGGATATAAATTTCTTTTTAGGAGCCAGCAGATGGACCCATTTTAGGAGTTCATAATTTTTTTTTTTTTAATGCTGGTTTTTGGTTTCGGGGATTTTTTGTGTCTCTTTGGTCCTTGAACATCTTCATGATGCAGAGCAGGGCTGCGCTGGGAATTCTTCATGGGGAAAAGGGCCTGAAATTCTTTCCTATGTCATGTCCAGGGAAAAATCTGAAGGATATCACACTGGGACCAACAGGATCTGTGCCCATTTCCACAAAATTCCCTATTTTGGGAAGCTCTGTGCATGTGTAAGCCGTTACACCAATGAAGTTGTCACTATTTACACCATCCCAAAATTAGACATGCGCATTTTTTTTCCTCAAATGAATTAATAAAGATAATTTATCTCTGTTTCATGTCATCCTAATTAATTTTCCCGAAGGATTTACTCATCATTTGTGAGCTATTTGTGGAGGAATCTGGCCTTCTATGTCCCCTGAGTTATTGCACGGATCAATCTGACAGGAAAAAAACCACATGGAATGTGGGGAGATGCCCAGGAAATGGAATTGGATGGATGGATGGATGGATGGATGGATGGATGGATGGAGGGATGGATGATGGATGGATGGATCCATGGATGGATGGATCCATGGATGATGGATGGATGGCTTCATGGATGGATCCAGGGATGGATGGATGGATGGATGGATGGATGGATGGATCCATGGATGGATGGATCCATGGATGGATGGATGGATCCATGGATCCATGGATGGATGGATGGATGGATCCATGGATGGATGGATGGATGAATGGATGGATGATGGATGGATGGATCCATGGATGGATGGATGGATGGATATAAATGGGAAATCGCTTCTGCAGCTCACACGCTCCAGTGTTGCTCCAAAGGCACCAGGATCAGATTTAGAAAACAGGATGAGAACTTGTGAAATTCACAGGAATTTTAAAATTCATTTCCTGTGTTTTTTGAAGTTTGTTATGCAGGAACATGGGAAGTGGACTCGGCAGCACTGAAAATATTCCATCCCCAGGGAAAAAAATCAGTTTTAGTCTGTGTCTAAGTCGGTCTCAAACCCGGTTTTACAAAAGCCAAGCTTTCAGAACACACTGAGGGGTTCCTCATTTCCAAGGAATTTGCGCCCTGTGGTGCTGTGACACCACACCAGGGAACTCCAGAAGATCCTTCCCAGCTGAAATGTTCCCTGCTTGGGAAAAAACAAAACTGCACCCACATTCCTTCCCTCGGAAAAAATCCCTGGACATTAAAGAACAAAGACATCCATGAGGCACTGGGCTAAATGAATATCCTGAAACATGGAATTATAGAATCATGGAATATTTTGGGTTGGAAGGACTTTCAAGCCCATCTCATCCCATCAGGGACACCTTCCACTATCCCAGGTTGCTCCAAGTCCCATCCAGCCTGGCCTTGGACACTTCCAGGGGTGGGGCAGCCACAGCTTCTCACCCCAGTGAGATGAAATAAAACCAGAATCTAATAAAATCCTGGATAGAAAATCCACATAAAACAGGAGTTAACAAATTTGTCATCTAATTCCTGTCATGGTAATGAATCTGAATGTCTTTTTCGCTTGGATCCATGTACCAGGACTCACCTGGGAGGATTTTTGTTCCAGCTGGGATACAGGTGCATTGTTCCAGGGCAGGAGGCATTGCTTTTATGGGATCCTCTGGAACCTTGCACAGGAGACTTGCAGCTCCTGGAACTTTATCAAGAATCAAATCAAATTAATTTGTGAGCCACAAATGTGATGCCGGATGAGCCAAAAACTCTCTGTTGTTGCAAATTTCTATTGTCTTTCCTGACAGCTCCTCAGTTTTTATTTATAATCTCCAGGAAGGAGCAGGAAAAGTAAAGCTCCTGCTGGGAAATGCTGGTGGAAATGGAAGTGAAAGCTTCTTTAAATCATATTATCTTTGATTTTAATCCGGTCGCTATGAAAAGCCTCATCCACTATGAAATCAGCTCTTTTCTTCACGAAATAAAATTAAAAGCCTTTGGGAACTGCTTTTAGCTCCTCAATCCAATAGCATGGGCAGACACAGGAATCAGAGGAAACCAGAGGTCTTTGGGAATTCACCTGCTAATCGTGTCCCTGCTCCCTGCAGGTCAGGGCTCCCACTCCTGGGGACAAAAGCAATCCCTCAATCTCCATTAGGATGATCCCGGGAGGATGGCACTGCTGGGAGGTGCCTCTGCAGGGAAGGGAAGAATCTCCAATCTGAGGGTTTGGAAAGGATCTTTTGGAAGTGTTTTCCCCTGTGGTTGGTGTTGAGGCTCTGGAATTGTGCTCTCTGTCCAGGGAAATTTGTTGGGAATGAAGTTCCACCTCTCGTATCCCAACCAAAAGTCTGCTCTATAAAATATCCATTGAACAAATGGAGAGCCGGGAAATCAGCTCACATTGGTGGTTTCACATCCCAACCCACCAGTGCCAGGGGGATTCCTGGGCTGGATCTGGGAGGTGTGGGAGTTGGGTACTCCAAACAAATCCAGGTTCNATTTTCACACTCTGGTGGCTTGCAATGATTCTGGCAGTGTTGGTAACTTTTCCCATGGGCTGAGGTCAAAGCCGGTGCCATTCTGGGCTTCTTGCCAGGGGCTGGGACCCCCTTGCTGGGGCTCCTGACCCCCCAGGGCAGCCCAAGGTGTGCCTTGGGTTCCAACAGGAGGGATCAGACTGATACAATCATGGAGCTGTTGAGGTTGGAGATCAAGTCCAACCATCAACCACAACCACCACGTAGTTTGCCACTAAACCATGCCCTCAGGTACCTCATCCACATGGTTTTTAAACAATTCCAGGGTTGGAGACTCCCCCACTTCCCTGGGCATCACTTTCAAAGCTGGACAGCCTTTTCCATGATGAAGATTTTTGGGATGATGGCTCTGATCAGCACCTTGGGGGAGAAATTGCCTCAGTGGCTGCTATGAACTGTTCTGCTCTGCATCCAAAGCCAAACGCACCTCTGGAGAGATGTCTGGGATAGGTATGGATGCTGAGAGGGTTTGGTTACATCCCGTCCTAAGCTATTCCAAAATCCTCTTTAAAAAAGAAAAAAGAATAATAAAAAACCCCAAATAAAAATAATAACATTCCTTTTTTTTTTCTCCCTGGCGTTTATTTATAGCCATCAGATTCCTGAACTAAAGAGCAGCTCAGGAAGAGGAATGGTTTTGCCCTTTCCTGGATCCTTTGGACATTGTGCTCAAGCTAACAAGGAATTTGCTTTTTCTTCAGGGCCTGAATGCCTTCAGTGTCTGTAAAAACCCCCTGACAGCAGCTCGGTGCTGACATTCCCATTTATCCACCTCCTTTCAGGGCGCAGATGCCAAAACTGGAGCCGCTCTTACAGCAGTGCTCCAGACAGAGGGAATATTGTTCCCTGCATTCCCATTCCCCCACCAACACCGTGCTGTGCCCCTCTTCTTCCTCCCCTCCTTGCACACCATAGGAAAATAGGGGAAAATATCACTTCCATATAACAATTTCCCCTTTACTTTCCTGGTCTCTGCATTCAAATGTTGTTAATTCAGGGACAGCTTTTCCAAGCAATCCAGATCCCTTCCTTTTACTGGACTCTTCTCAGTGTCTTGTGTAGTTCCCAAAATGGAATGGTTTCCTTTATCCAACCAGATCTTCCCAACAGGAAGGGGAAAAGTTGCTGTAGTTATCTATGAACTTTAATCCTAAAATAGAACCATGGAGTGGTTTGGGTTGGAAGGGATTTTAAGGTTCCCTGCCATGGGCAGGGACACCTTCCACTATCCCAGGGTGCTCCAAGCCCCATCGAGCCTGGCCTGGAACACTTGCAAGGATCCAGGAGCAGCCACAGCTTCTCTGGGAATTCCATGCTCACCCTCCCCACCCCCACAGTAAAAAAATTCTTTGTTTTATCTGTCTGATGTGGGAGAACAAGAGAAAAAAAAAAACATTTAAAAATCCCACACCAAGGTTTAATGGTGGAATATGGGCATGAGGATTTGCATCATGGAATTGTGGAATATCCTGAGTGGGAAAAACAGAGGGATCGTTCAATCCAGCTCAGACACCCCAACAATCCCACCCTGGGCATCCCTGAGAGCATTGCCCAGACACTTCTGGAGCTCTGGCAGCCTTGGGAATGTGCCCATTCCCTGGGAAATCCTTCCAGTGCCCCAGCACCCTCTGGGGGAAGAACCTTTTCCTGATATCCAACCTAAACCTCCCATGGCAATTTTCCCACATTTTCTGGTGCTACTAGAAACATATTTGAATGTTCATATTTCTTTCCCAATAAAAAAAGGATTATTCCTGCCTCTCCTGCACAGTTCTCCAGGAACACGCAGCTCTGCCTTCCACATATTTCGAAATATTCATTATTTTTGCCCTTTCCAGCGTCGCCTCGTAAAAATAAATTCCAGGAATGAAAATTGGCAAGGCGATGGTTTAATTTCTCAAAAGCAAAATAATGACTCAAGCAGATGGAAATTGGGTTGTCCAATAGGAAATGGGAAATATGCAAATGGCTGGGGGTGGGTTCGGCATCGCCCTGGGAGATTTTGCCCCCCACCTCAGCACTGGTGAGGGGTGTCCATGTCCTTCATGGCCATTGATGCCTTAGGTTTTGACTTTTATATTTTTCAAATCCTGCACTGCTCAGAGTGTAACTCTGCAGTTCCTTGTAGCCTGCAATTTCTGCTCTCTCGTGCTGGGCAGACACAACAAAGCCTCTCCAGGCTTTGCCTTCAAGGACAGCCAGGCTCTTCTAGGCCCAAAATGTGTAACCCAAAGCCTCTAAGGGGGAACAAGCTGAGGGGAATTACATCATTAACTGGGGCTTTAATTGGAGAATTAACCATGGTATTCAAATGAACCAAACCTATAAAGGTGTGAAGAACTCGTGACCTGGGGTCCATCTTGGGGTCCATTTTTGGAAGCAGCCTCTGGCTCCCCCAGGGTGTGCCTTGAAGGCTTTCAAATAAATCCCGACCTTTATTCCCTTACTCTTGTCTGGTCTCTGTTTCTGGGTGGCTGCAGAAGGCATTGCCATCATCTCCAGTGGAAGGTTCCCTGCCCGTGGCAGGGGTGGAATGAGGTGGGATTTAAGGTCCCTTCCAGTGTGAACCATTCCATGATTCCATGACTTTCTGACCAAGCCGCCATTTTGTCACTGGTTTGCCCTCGGTGGGAGATTAGGGATTTCCAGCCTTTATTCCCTGCTGTTTCAGGTAGGAAATCCAGGCACGATTTAGGAGCTAACATCGATAACTTCCACAGGAAAAAGCCAAGATATCAGTTAATTTATCCTGGAATTTATTTCCTGATCACCCCAGCGGTTTTGAGATGATTTACACAAGACTTTGTCCTCAGACCAACAAGTGGCCTCTCCCACCTGGATTTGTTTCCCTTTAGGGAACATTTTGCACCAGTGTGACTTTAATTAATATTTTGCAACCTGCTGAGCTGCGGTTGCCTCTCACCAGTTTGAAACCCACTGGTTCCAAGAGAAAGGATGGCAAATCAATCACCACAGGACCATTTTTAAACAACTCCTCTAATTAAGAAACCTGCTGAGCAAAGCGTCCAAGCACATGGATAAGTCCATCTGTATTCAGCCAGACACCAGCACAGGCAGAAAGTTTGGGATGTGCTTCCCTCCCGAGGAATTGCCTGATGGATTGGGACCTCAAGGAAAACGGGAGGGATCCGTGTGCTCTTCCCTTAATGATCCCGTGTTTTATATTCTGTAAGCAGTTCTTTTGCAATGTGGATTTTTTTTTTTTTCCTTGGAAGCACCTCCACAGAATATTTCTTGGCACGTTTTTCTCAAGCTCCTTTTTGAATACTGAAGGACTTGGGGAAGAAAAGCAAATGAACATTTCACTGAATCCCAGGATCTCTGAGGTTGGAAAAGAACTCCCAGATTGAGTCCTGGCTGTGCCTGACCCCACCTTGTCCCCAGCCCAGAGCTCTGAGTGCCACCTCCAGAAATTCCTTGGGCACCTCCAGGGATGGGGACTCCAAACCTCCCTGGGCAGCCCCTGCCAAGGCCTGAGCACCCTTTCCATGGGGAAATTCCTGCTGATCTCCACCCTGAGCCTCCCCTGGCCCAGGCTGAGGTCATTTCCTATTATTTCCCACCCCTGGGAGCTCTGAGAGCCCAGAGTTGAACCCTCTGCTCCTGACAAAGATTAAAAAAATCTCTTCAATGTTTCCCTCTAATCTGAGATTTCACATTCAGCAGAAAGGTGGGAATCTTGCGAGGAGAATTCCCCCAGTGACACCACCACGTTCTTCACAGGCAAAGCAAATTTTCATTTCTTAAACCATTTTTATTATTAGGCAGCAACATTTGGAGAGGGACTTTGAACAAGAGCATGGAATGACAGGCCCCAGGGAATGGCTTCCCACTGCCAGAGGGCAGGGATGGATGGGATCTTGGGAATTGGGAATTCGTGGCTGGGAGGGTGGGGAGGGGCTGGGCTGGAATTCCCAGAGCAGCTGTGGCTGCCCCTGGATCCCTGGCAGTGCCCAAGGCCAGGCTGGACATTGGGGCTTGGAGCAGCCTGGGACAGTGGAAGGTGTCCCTGCCATGGCAGGGGTGGCACTGGATGGGATTTAAGGTCCCTCCACCCCAAACCATTCCATGATTCCTTGTTAAACCTTCTCGAGTGTGCAGAACTCACCAGAGCAGGAGCAGCTCGGCTTTCCTGTGACAAGAACAAGTCAAATCCATGTTTTCAGTGGGAATCAGGTCAAGCAGACACTTGGAAACAAATTCTTCATTTTCCGGTGGCTCTGTCAGCTGCTGGGCGACCTCCTGTCCTCCCATCCCACCTGGAACTTGTCAAACCCCATAAATCCCTGGAAAAGGCTCTGTTTTTGGCAGCTTCTCTCCACTGAACAAGCTGCTTTTGAAAGCTCCGACTGAGCCCTATTTATATCCCAAACCTCCATGGATAAGGCAGGGATTCCAAGGAATTCCAAGATGAGCTTTTAGGGTTGTCATCACTTTATACATCACAAAGTTCTTCTCTTCCAGTTCCATTTTTTGGCAGGTTCAAAGAGGAAAAGGAGCTTTTTCATTTCCAAAAGGCTGGAAAAATCCAGCCTTTTTTCTTCCTGTAATGTCCATAACCAGAACCTTCCCTTCTCCCAATTAGGACACAAGTGATATCAATTAGTGCACGTCCAGTGATTAAAATCTGTCTCTTCACCTCCTGTTCTTCACAACAAGCACCAGGATGTGCCAAAAGGCTGTTGCAGAGCCAGTTTGATCCCAGCACTCCAGGAGATGGGAATTGCTCCAGGAAAACCTGTCAGCTTTGGACACCCAACGTGCAGGACCTGGGAAGACCCAGAGCCAAGACCCTGCCCTTGGCCAAGGAATTCAAGCAGCAAAATATGGGACTGACTGATCAAAACTGTCCTCATCCACCCAAAATGATCCTTTGGAGGGAGGGATGAGCATGGTGGAGCTGGAAACGGGAGAGGATAACTCCACATGTCCTTCAGTTTGGAATATTTTAATCGGAGTTCATTATTTCACCAATAAATTGAGGTTAAGAGTGAGGAGTTGGCTCTGCTGAAGGGTTTGAGAGTCCAGGATTCAGAGGCTCCAGCTGTGAACAACCAAACTCAAAGCCAACAATCTTTTGACCATAAATTTTTAATAAGAATTGTCATTTATACCTCAAATGCCTGGAATTTTTAGGGATTTTTTTTCCCAGTGACTTCAAATTAACCAGCTATTCCCCGTCAGAATCTGCCTGGTATCCCATGGCTGTGTTGATTCCTTTTTTTCCCCCAAAACAATGCCTGGAAGAGCTCAGTTTTATGGAGAAATGTAAGGAATTTATCAAGGAAAAGCATTCAGAATTCCAAAGATTTCTGTGATTATTTATTTCTGCAGGGCTGGGATTATGCTTCCATAGGAAAGAATCCAATGCTGGATAAACTCACTCTAAAGTAAAAAAAAAGAGTCCAAAAATCCCAACAATGCCCTTCCACTTGTTTTCTCCATGAAAATCCACACCTTGCAACCTGTTCTCCAAAATTTATTTGTCCAAACATCTCGTAGATGCTTCAGGCCGCAGCAGGAGAAATTCAGTGTAAAATGCAGTCAGGAAAAAGAGGAAAAACCATAAATTTGTGGTTCAGATGGAATTTTATCCAGTTCCTGGGAGGCCCTGATGCAGCACAAAGTCACCTGCCTTCTGTACTTTATTACATTTTCCAAAAATACGAGTGAAACCAAGGGATGAGACATCCTGAGCTTGGCAGATGAAGATTGGATTTGCCACTTGGTTTAGGGCTGATTTGGGAGCTGATGGGGAAAGGGAGAGAAGGTTGGGAATGGTTATTCCCTCTCCTTGAATCCTCCCAAAGTGGGACAGAGCAGATGGGACTGAGGTGCAAAACCCACAAAAAAATCCTTAAACTCCAGCCATCAGGAACACACAGAATATCCCAATTTTCTGCACACTGGAGTGAATTTATTCCTGTTCTGATCACCCTGGAGTCACACATTCCTTCCCTTTCACCCCTCCAGCTTTGCCATTCCCTCCTCTGGGACTGAGATGTCCCAAATCCCACCCAGACACTCTCCCACACAAGTGGGATTAGGAGGGCAAACCCCGTGTCTGACGTATTAAACACCATCCACTCCCTCTTTTGAATAACGATTTGATTATTCCTCGCTGTGTTCCGGAGAGAAGAACACCTCTAATCCCCTTTAACCCTCTTTGGGTTTGGAATTACTTCCCTAAGCTTTTAGGGTAATGAAAAGGCATCGCTGTCATCTGGCACCGTTCCTTTCTCACCACCTTGGAGCCCCCCCAGCCTTGTGGTGATGCTGAGCATCTCCCACAACGCTGAAAATCCAGGGAATTGCACATTGGAAAGTGCTGCTGTCAAGGATGAAAAGGGAATTCTTTCCACAACCTCCAGGCACTTCCAGATGGGATTTCCTTGAGTTTCGTGACCCCTTGTGGGTTGCATTTATAGTCAATAGAAAAAGACCCCAAAATCAAAACAAAGAAGAAGATTTTCTTTGGAAGATTCTCTGCTCTTCTGTCAGATTTGGAGTTCAGAGCTCTTTGCTCCCCTCTGTCTCTTTTGCTTAAGGAGAGAGGAAAAGAAGTGTGTGTGACAAAAACCGTGGAACTATTTAAAAACCCTCTGAGATGATCAAGTCCAACCATTCCCAGCACTGCCCAGGCCACCACTGCCCCGTGTCCCCAAGTGCCACATCCACAGGGATTTAAATCCCTCCAGGCATGGGGACTCCACCCTGTTCCTGTGCCAGGGCTGAAAAACAAATTTAGGGAAGAAATTTTCCCAACTATCCAATCTAAACCTCCCTGAGGCTGGAAAAGCCCTCCCAGCCCATGGAGTCCCAGTTGTGCCCGATGCCCACCTTGTCCCCAGCCCAGAGCTCTGAGTGCCACCTCCAGGAACTCCTTGAGCACCTCCAGGGATGGGCACTCCAAACCTCCCTGGGCAGCCCCTGCCAAGGCCTGAGCACCCTTTCCATGGGGAAATTCCTGCTGGTGTCCACCCTGAGCCTCCCCTGGCCCAGGCTGAGGCCGTTCCCTCTCCTCCTGTCCCTGTTCCCTGGGAGCAGAGCCCGACCCCCCCCGCCTGGCCCCT
>VWZQ01000645.1:80906-106375 GCA_013397015.1 Myiagra hebetior
TTTTTTTTTTTTTTCTAAGCAGAGCAGTCATTCATAGGGATTGGTCATTAATTCATGGAATTCTTACGGAATCAAAGAGTCCTGGAATGGTTTTTGTTGGGAGGGACCATAAATGCCATTCAGTTCCACCCAGGGACACCTCCCAGGCTGCTCCAAGCCCCAATGTCCAGCCTGGCCTTGGGCACTGCCAGGGATCCAGGGGCAGCCACAGCTGCTCTGGGAATTCCAGCCCAGCCCCTCCCCACCCTCCCAGCCAGCAATTCCCAATTCCCAAGATCCCATCCATCCCTGCCCTCTGGCAGTGGGAAGCCATTCCCTGGGTCCTGTCCCTCCATCCCTTGTCCCCAGTCCCTCTCCAGCTCTCCTGGAGCCCCTTCAGGTCCTGCAAGGGGCTCTGAGCTCTCCCTGGATCCTTCTCTTCTCCAGCTAAACATTCCCAGCACTCCCAGCCTTTCCTCACAGCAGAGTTTATATTTTCCTTTCTCTTTAAAGGAAAAATTATTCAGAAAAAGAAGTAAAAAAACCCCAACAAGTGCAAACGGCTTTAAAAATCCTATTTCTCTTTTCCTCCCTCTAAAATGAAGGTTTTATTGCTTTTTCTGGTCAGGCCCGAGGCAGGATTTGCTATTTGAAAACAAACTGCCAGCAGCCTCCAGCAAAGACAAGGGGCTCTCTCTGGTTTCTTGTGATTTCCTTGCCTTTGTAAATATTTCTCCCAAGCAAGAAATCCGGCAGGATTTCTTTGATCAACCTCACATTCCTGCACAATCCATCGGGGAATGCCAGGATTTGTAACCGGATCCAGGATGGAAATGGGGCTCAGGGAAGAGTGACTTGGGGGGGGTTTATCCCATCTAATAATGGGATGTTCCCATTTTTATGGGATGTTCCCATCATAGATGATCCCACCTAATTATGGGATGTTCCTCCTTAAATCTTTAAAGCAGTGAAGCTACTGAATTTTGGGAATATGAATGACATTTCCTATTTGTCAGGAGGCAGCTCCGTGTCTTTCCCAAAAGGAAGGAAGTGAGGTTTGGCTCCAGTGTCCATGGAAATATTTTCCAGGTCCAGGTTTGCTGAGGGGCAGAGTCGGGAAAATCTCTTGGAGAACATCAAGTGCCAGCCAGGATCCAGTGGAGGATGGAGGGAGGAGGTGGGACCCCAGAGGGTCCCTGGTGCCACTCCCTGCTCCAGCAGGGCCATCCCAGAGCCCAGGGCACAGGATGTGTCCAGAGGGCTCTGGAATATCCCCAGGGAGGAGCCTCCAGCCCCTCTCTGGGCTCTGTCCCAGCTCGGGCCCTGCCCAGGGCAGGAGTTGTGCCTCCTGTGCAGGGAATTGCTGGGCACTGCCCAGGGCAGGAGTTGTGCCTCCTGTGCAGGGAATTGCTGGGCACTGCCCAGGGCAGGAGTTGTGCCTCCTGTGCAGGGGAATTGCTGGGATCAATCCCTGCCATTCCTTGGTGCCATTGCTGGGCCCTGGAGCAGATCCCGGCTCAGTTCAGGGCAATTTCTTTGCCTTTTGGGAAAAACCATGCCCCAAATTCCAAACTGAAACAGACCTGGCTCAGTGGTTGTGCCCAGCTGTTTAAAACCAGAATTAAGTCTTGAGTTTCTACAGAAAGCCTCCAAAAATTGCTCTTTTTAAGATCTCCAGACTCTTCTGGAAACCAAACCAAAGCAGGAGCTATTAAGCACCAGGAATGTGCAGTGTGGGCCCTAAATCACTCAGATTGCTGCGGGTTTGCACTTGTGCTCAGCAGCTCAGCTCTGCTCCCTCCCCAAAATGCGCCAAGTGCTGCTCCTGCAGCAGCTGAGCCAGCACAATCCTCCTGATGGCCCCTCTGCCGCCCTTCGTTCTGCTCCAGCTGCTCCCCAGGCTTCCTTTGCTCCACCCCTCGCTCCATTATGGATTTTATCCCAATTACCGAGGCTCCCCGTCCCCCTGGCAACGGAATCTCAAAGTTTTTCCCTCACGGGGGCTGGGAGTGGAACTTCCTCAGCCTGGGAGAGCTCAGAGCCCCTTGCAGGGCCTAAAGGGGCTCCAGGGGAGCTGGAGAGGGACTGGGGACAAGGGATGGAGGGACAGGACCCAGGGAATGGCTTCCCACTGCCAGAGGGCAGGGATGGATGGGAAATTAGGAAGGAATTCGTGGCTGGGAGGGTGGGGAGGGCCTGGAATAGAATTCCCAGAGAAGCTGTGGCTGCCCCTGGATCCCTGGGAGTCTCCAAGATGGGCTTGGAGCAGCCTGGGATAGTGAGAGGTGTCCCTGCCCATGGCAAGGGTGGCACTGGATGGGATTTAAGGTCCTTTCCAACCCAAACATTCCTTGAATTCCAAAATTCTCTGGAACTTGATGTCTGTGGCCCTGCGCAGCAAAGGGAGAGCAGGGGACTGCAGAGTTCATTTCACTCCCTAAATCAAAATCTTATCAAACCCTAATAAAAATGGACAAATCTCTAATTGCATTTCACACCGGGTTTCCTTTCACGGCCAGAGTCAATATTCCAACAATAAAGCTGATCCCAGAATAAACCTGGATTATCAAATACGTTTGGTTTGTCGGATAAATGAATCATCAAGCCCTCGGTAATCCCAGCAGCTCACGCAGATTTGTGCAGCACTGCAAACAAAAGGCGAAGTTCCATCTTTATTTGCCTAAATGCTCATTAATTTTTCCTTCCTTTCCTCCTCCTTCCAAGGCTTCTCCACTCACTCTTGGAAAATCAAAGCCTTTTAACACCTTTTCCCCTCCTTCCTGCACAGTTCAGTGCCTTTGCCAATGTTGAGTTAATTTTTAACAGGAAGTCCCACAATGTCTGAGGTGATTTGGTGACCCCCAAAGATCACTCCAGCTCTGTCCTGTCCTCGCTGTTTTCCCAGATCATGGATCTTGGATCCTCTGGCACCACCTCTCAGACAAAGAAGTGAATGAATTTTGGCATTATTAGCAATTAAAAGCTGTGTTTGTGTATTCCAGGGGCAAGGAATTCCAGCCTGGATGGAACAGATGTCATGGATTGGTGGAATTTCACCCAAAATACACCAGCCTTGGGGCAGGACACCCAGCACCGGGGTTTGGGGTCAGGAATGGGGGACAGGGGAAGGAGGAGCCCCTCAGCCCCTGCAGAGCTGCTCCAGCTCTGGGATCCAACATCCAGGAGGACGTGGAGCTGCTGGAGTGATCCAGAGGAATCCACGGAGCTGCTCCAAGGGCTGGAGCTGCTCTGGAGCCAGGCTGGGAGAGCTGGGAATGTTCCCCTGGAAAAGGGAAGGATCCAGNATGGGATGGGATTTAAGTTCTCTTCCCACCCAAACCATTCCAAGATTTCTGATTCCATGCTGTGTGTCTGAAATCAACGTTTGATATTCTCCAGGTGGTGCTGAGACCTCCCAGCAGCTTCCCAAACTTTCCATCTCCACAGTTTTCCTGCGGCAGAGCTGAGACTCTCCAGGAGCTGTTGGAACTCGATCCCAGAGCTCCCTGTCTCGGCTCCAGGAATGTTTTCCTGCAGTTTGTGGCTGCAGTTTGCTCCTCAGCCCTCATTAAGGGCAGCCAGGTTGTGGGGTCACTCCTCAGGTGAACACCTCCTCCATTAATGGGATTTTCCTTTCAACCCTGTCAATATTCCCTAATCACTGCCTGCAGAAATCAGGGATGTGCCACTTTAGATCCTCTCCATGCCTCGTGCCCCCTCAGCATTCCCAAAGGAGCCACTTATTTACAGAATTCCACAAGATAATAATGTCCTTGAGCTTCCTTAGTTCCAGGGAGAGTTCAGAGCGGCTCCGAGTGCTCTGCTGGACAAAGGGAAGGTGAAGAGTTCACTTGGACACAATCCAGGGATTCCTACATGGAAAAATTATTGGGAGAGGGAACATAAATCCTGAAAAAGGGGGTAGGAAAAAAACATCCATCAGTGGCTGGAGGGTGAAGCTGGACAAGGAAATTTGGGCTGGAATCAGGACTCTGCTGTTGTTTTTATTTTTTTTTTTGAAGAGGGAATTGGCCATCGAAGCAATATCCCAGCTCTTCCCAGGGCTTTTCCAGGTGTTTTTGTTGCTCCCAAGTCCCTCTCCAGCTCTCCTGGAGCCCCTTGAGGCCCTGCAAGGGGCTCTGAGCTCTCCCTGGATCCTTCTCTTCTCCAGGTGAACATTCCCAGCTCTCCCAGCCTGGCTCCAGAGCAGAGGGGCTCCAGCCTCTCATGGCTCTCCTCATAATCTGGGAGCCACCTGGAAAAAATTCATGGAATAGGGCCAAAGCTCTGCCCGTCTTCCCTGAATTTCAACCTTTTTCCATCCCATCTGTCCCAGATCCCCACTCCTCGGCATGGACAGGCCACTGGACACCAGTTAAAATCCCTGGATCAGCTCAGACATCTCTTCCCAGCCTTTCCAATTCCTCAAATCCTCAAATTTTATGATAAGGGCTCCAATCTAATGCTATTTAAATCCCTTTTTTTTTTTTTTTTTCCAGGACACCTGGAAAAGATCTGGACCTCCACACTAAAGGATCCAACAGCACTGATAATGCCAACTCCGATGCCTTTTCCAGGAAAAATATTTTGGGATGCAATCTGTTTAATTCTCTGGGACCTTTGGGACACAACACCACGGTAGCTGAGCAACTTTTCATCCGGAAATCAGCTGAAATAGACTTTTTTTCCCAACATTTTGTGTTTATCCTCTGTGAGAGTCGGTTTAATCAGGGAAAATAAGAATTTAAAAGGATTTTCAGGCTGCTCTGTCAGCACTGAGTCTCTTTCAGTGCCTGGAATCAGTGATGCGTCCTAGGAAATCATCCTGGAAATAATCCTCTCCCTAAATATGGAATACCCTGAGCTGGAAGGATCATCGAGTCCAAATCCTGGCCCTGCACAGGACAACTCCAAGAATTCCAAAATGAGGTTTTTTCCTTCATTTTTTTCTCCTCACTCTGTCCTGCTGATAAGGGCAGTGACAGAGAGGCTTCATCAGACCAACCTCACTCCATCCTAATTCCCAGAACTGCGCCAACAGCACCGAGATCTGGTTTTCCACAACCACTTCTGCACATGGAATTGATGTTGGAATCACGGAATCTTAGGATTATTAGGGTTGGGGAAGACCTGGGAATGCTCCAGGCCAGGTTGGACAGGACTTGGAGCAACCTGGGACGGTGAAAGTTGTCCCTGCCCATGGCAGGGGGTGGGAATGGGATGAGCTTTGAGGTCCCTTCCAACCCAACCCATTCCATGGTTCTGTGATTCTCCCTCATCCAGTGAGCAGGACTGGGGGGATGTTCCCAAATATTAGGAGGGGCCAACGTTTTATTTTGATCCCTGCGGATCGTGATCCCATGGAAGGAGGTTCACTACAATCCTGAGGTTTGGCCAGAGGAGGGGAAAAACCCTCTGGAGAGGTGAGGACAACGGGATTTTTGAGTTTTGAGGTGCTGGCCAAGGACAGAGTGAGGGATGGAGAGGGGATAAGCTGAGCTTGCTGCTCCTGGATAGGTCAGGAAGGCAGGGAAATAACTGGGGACAGGAGCAAAATCATGGACACCATGGAAACAACTGTGGAGAGGAGAGAAATCATGGACACCAAAGCCATGGAAATAATTGTGGAGAGAAAAATCATGGATAAAAAAGCCATGGAAGTAATTATGGGGAGGAGGAAAATCATGGATAGCAAAGCCATGGGAATAATTGTGGAGAGGAACCAAGTTATGGATAGCAAAGCAATGGGAATAATTGTGGAGAGGAGACAAATCACAGGCACCAAAGCCATGGAAATAATTGTGGAGAGGAGGAAAATCATGGACACCAAAGCCATGGGTGGGGCAGTAAACTCTGCCGGGACTGTGAGAAAGATGTTTGGGGATGTGTGGGAAAACATCTGGAAGCTCTGGATGAGCAGATGATGGAATCTGAAGTGGGAAGATGAGTTTTATTGCAATCACAGCATTCTGTGAGCAGCAAGATCCAGGCTGGAGTGTTGTGGACACCGAGGATCTTTCTTGGGAGTGTGCCCAGAGGCAGGAGCAGATAAACAGGAGCAAAGCTAAAACTTTATCCGACTTGGCTCAAGTGGAAATTCAATCCCAGATTTTCGCTTGGGAAGCTCATGAAATTCAAGCACCCAATTAGCAGCAGCTCTGCAGCGGGGGCTGACGAGGTTTTCGATAAACGAGCGATCCTTGCAGAGCAAGGAGTCGAAGTTGAGCCACTTCACTCCCAAGCCGAGGGCTCCAGGCAGTGCCCCAGCAAGGCAGGAATTCCCAAGTTTTGGCATTAATTGGATTTTTAATGGGTTTCAAAACCGGCTGGATGCACGAAGCGCTCAATAATTACAGAGGATTAAGGTGACACTTTGAAAAATGGGTGGAATGAGAGCATGAATGGAGCAAACCTTGCTCCGGCCTAATTACAGATCAACAACGGATAATGCGGATTTGATAATCCTCTGGAATAAATAAACACAAGGATCAGGCTCCACGGATCATTTTTCATGCTGGTAAATCACCTTTAAATTGGGATTTTCTAACACAACGACCAGAGATTGCCCAGCACTGCCCACAGCTGGTGGAGCAAATCCACCAAAATTCAATTTTACCAAGTTATTTCCAGGAAATGGAGAATGATTTGCCTTCCTTCCGTGGGTTTTGCATGGGGAAAATGCAGCATTTCTGTTCCTTGGAAGGGAAAAATTAAAATAAAAATAAAACCAAAAAATAATAAAAAATACAACTATAACATAAATATACATATACACATACACATACATATACACATACACATACATATACATATACATATACATATACATATACATATACATATACATATACATATACATATACATATACATAACAATATGAATAGAAATATTAAATATAAATATAAATATAAATATAAACANAGGGATAAAGGGAATAATTTCTTACCAGCTTTTTAGGAGAATTCCAAGGATCAATAAGGAATTCTTTAAGATTGGGAAAAGTGGCTCCAGCTGTTCCTTGGAAGTGTCCAACGGATAAAGGGAATAATTTCTTACCTGGTTTTTTGGGGAATTTAAAATACCAATAAAGAACTCTTAAAGATTGGGAAAAGTGGCTCCAGCTCTTCCTTGGAAGTGTCCAAGAGATAAAGGGAATAATTTCTTACCTGTTTTTTTGGGGGAATTTAGAATACTGGTAAGGAACTCTTAAAGGTTGGGAAAAGTGGCTTCAATTCTTTCTTGGAGCTGTCCAAGGGAAAAAGGGGATCATTTCTTACCTGTTTTTTTGGGGAATTTAAAATACCAGTGAAGAACTTTTAAAGATTGGGAAAAGTGGCTTCAGTTCTTTCTTGGAGGCGTCCAAGGGATAAAGGGAATAATTTCTTACCTGGTTTTTGGGGGAATTTAAAATACCAGTGAAGAACTCTTAAAGATTGGGAAAAGTGGCTTAAATTATTTCTTGGAGGTGTCCAATGGATAAAGGGAATAATTTCTTACCAGTTTTTTAGGAGAATTCCAAGGATCAATAAGGAACTCTTAAAGAGTGGGAAAAGTGGCTTCAATTCTCTCTTGGAGGTGTCCAAGGCATAAAGGGAAAAATTTCTTACCAGTTTTTTAGGAGAATTCCAAAGATCAATCAGGAATTCTTTAAGATTGGGAAAAGTGGCTCCAGCTCTTCCTTGGAAGTGTCCAAGGAATGTCCAGGAAGTGTCCAAGGAATGCCCAGGAAGTGTCCAAGGAAGTGGCACTCGGTGACAAGGCAGGGACTGGTCACAGCCTGGACCTGATGCCCTTGGAGGGCTTTTCCAACCTAAATAATTCCATGATTCTGTCTGGGACCAAACCCTGGGATATCTGAAGGTGGTAAAATTCCTCTGCTGAGGACGATTTTCCCAAATCCCCGTTAATTTCCTGCACCTGCTTTCCTATTTTTATTTCTTTATAAAAACATCTCCTTCTGTTTTGTTTTACCTGTGCTCAGAATTGTTCCTTTCCCTCCTCCAGGCAGCCCCATCTCAATCCTCACTCCTGACCTTTCCAAGTCCTCTCCTCTAAAGGTTCCCTTAATTCCGTGGCACATCCCAGAATAGAAATGTTCCGGATTAATCCCGGGTTACTGGGGGAGTAATTTTGTTTATTTGGATAAAACGCGTTTGCTTTATTCTGCTCTCCCAAATCCAGGGATGAAAAAGGAGGATGAGCAGATTATAATGTCGGATATTTTTATTCCTAGAAGGAGATTATAATGCACATTTCCTGGGGCGGAGGGAGATTGGGATGCTGGAAAAGCTGCCATGGGAAGCAGTTGCCAGTTGTGCATCCATGGAATTAATTCCAGTGAGTTTTTTGTTTCCTGGGTGTTTTCACAGCACCTCTCCCTCACTTCTCACTCCATAAGGAGCTTCTTCCCAGCTTTGGATGTCCGAGGGTTTGGGAAGTGCCCATGGGGATTTCACTCCATGGATTTGTTTAGGTTTGGGAGGTGGAATCATAATAATATATAAAATTTTAGGGAAAAAATCCCAAGGAAAGGTAAAAGCAGGAATAGTGATTCCCTCCGTCCAAGCTCACCTGGTCAAACAGAGGGAACATCCATAATTCCTCTTGGAAAAGCTCAGTGAAATTGTTATTCTGGGAATAGGGGGGAAAAAGAGCAACAAATTCATCCCATTTTTCTCCCTTTGGTGGGATTTGTGGGACAAATCAAACACGGGGAACATCCTTAATCCCTCCTGGAAAAGCTCCATGAAATTGTTATCCTGGAAGCATGAGGGGGAAAAAGAGAAACAAAAGCTTCCCATTTTTTCCCAGTTTGGAAGGATCTGTGGGATGCATCTCCCATGCTCATCCACCCCTCCCAGCCACAGGAACCTGGAACTTGGCTTTTCCCAACAAAAACGACAGAAGTGAATTCCTGCATCCTGAAGGCTTACAGTGCACTCGGATAAAATTCCTAAGGACAGGAAATAAATGTATTCCATAAACCCCAACACCACCACTTTGCTTTTCCTTGTTCCAGCTGCTGTGGGAGCAATGGCACTTCCGTAATTCCATGTTTGAAAGCCTTGTTGAGCTTTTGGAATCTGTTGCCGGCCAAGGATGTCACAGCCAAGTTACCAAAAATAAAGGGAATATTTGATCCAACTTTTCCAGCTCTTGGGAGCAGCCAAAAGTCTTGTGTGGCCCTTCAGGAAGGACAAAGGTTTAAATTCCCAGCTTTCCCTTCACCTCTCCCTCACTTCCCACTCCATGAGGAGCTTCTTGCCAGCTCTGGATGTCCGGGAGTTTGGGAAGTACATGTTGGGATCTCATTCTATGGATTTGGTCAGGTTTGGGAGGTGGAACAACACTAATATTTCTGTTAACCCTTTCCATGAAGAAATTTTCCCAAATATCCACCCTGAGCCTCCCCTGGCCCAGGCTGAGGCCGTTCCCTCTCCTCCTGTCCCTGATCCCTGGGAGCAGAGCCCGACCCCACCCTGGATGCCCCTTCCTGTCAGGAAATTATGGAAAATTTCCATTATTTCCGCCTGGTTGAACATTTTATTCCCGATCTGGGCAGCAGGGACTTGTCCAAGGTGCTGGAATTTCTTATCCACGAAACTGAAAACCCCGAACAAGTTGTTGGTGACCTTGGTAGGGAAATATCCGTGGGCAGGTGGATACAGCCAGTTTTACCTGGATCACGGAATTCCCACTGGTCAGGAATGAGGATCAGAGCACCTGGTGAATCCCAGAATCATGGAATGTTAAATCACAGGAAAAAATGGGATCCAGGTATGTTAAATCCCATCCAGTTCCACCCCCTTCCACAGGAAGGGACACCTTCCACTATCCCAAGTTGTTCCAAACCCCATCCAACCTGGCCTTGGACACTTCCAGGGAATTCCACTTCAAATTCCAGCTGGAGCAGAGTTTATTTCAGAGCTTGTTTAAAAGATGCTGCAGCCAGATCAAACAATTGGAGATTCCAGAGCCTGACCCCCTTCTGGGACAGGACGATTTCCTGGGACAAGGAATTCCTTAAAAATCAGATTCCTTAAAAATCACTAATTATTGGATTTATCACCACATTTCCCTGTGGATCACATCCCATTTCCCTGGCTGGTTGCACACAGCCTCACCCTCATCCCGTGCTGGATTTTAGGCTCAGGAACAGTGGAATTTTCCCATCCACAGCTGGAAACATCCCAGACTATTTGCTGATAAGGTTTGGAAAGGCCTGAGCCGTATTTTCTTCCCTATTCCTGGCAGGAAAAATCAACTCCACCCATCCAGCAAATTCCTACTCAAATAAAGGAATAAAAAATCTGCATCATGGATATATCACACAGGAAAACTTATTTAAATCCAATTATTCCTTACATTGGGAATCTTATTTAAATCCATTTATTCCCTGCATTGGGAATCTTATTTAATTCCATTTATTCCTTACATTGGGAATCTTATTTAAATCCATTTATTCCTTACATTGGGAATCTTACTTAAATCCATTTATTGCCTACATTTAAATATAAATCAGAGCAAGGAAAGCAAGGAAAAATTTAAAAAGTTGGCATCATAAACACAGAGGTTTTGCCATGTTTTCTGTACATCCAATATTTGTTTTACAGCAGAACTTCCCGGGAATCTTGCTGGGAGCTGCCAGGGAATTGCCAGCAATTATTTCCCTGGTATTTGCTTCAATATCCCTGAGGTTTGATATTGTTTGATGCCTCCTGAAATATCCTGGGAAGGCAAAACTCAGAGCTCTGCGGCTGCCCAGAGAGGAAATTTTATTCCAGAAATTTGGGAAGTAATTCCACATCCCTCGCTCCTGCCAGCAGTGGGAGAGTGCAGGAAAAGGAACCCTTTTCCAGCAGCCTCGTTGTCCATGTCAGGGAAAATTTTTCAGTGGGACAGCTCTAAAGGCATGAGGAGATTTGGGAAGAAAGCAAAAGACCATGGAAAAACCACCTTTGGGATGCTCAGTCCATCGATATCCTACAAGAGGCGCCTTCCCTCCCTTTCTTTCTTTCTTTCTCCTTTCCTCTTTTCCTTGTTGGTCCTCCTGCCCCACGGATGTGAAAAATCCACACCCACACTGCTCTGTGGGAAGATCTGACCGTGCTTTGGAATCTCTGGAATTTCGTCTGCGTTGTTTGCAGATCCTGGGGAATGTTACAGCCTTGAACTGGGCCTGCAGGGACACCTGGATACACCCAAAAAATGGGATTCGGGGAATTTCTAAGTTTGGCTTTTGCAGATGGAAAGGGAAGGGAAGGNTTGGAAGTGTCCAAGGCCAGGTTGGACACTGGGGCTTGGAGCAGCCTGGGATAGTGGGAGGTGTCCCTGCCATGGCAGGGGGTGGAATGGGACGAGCTTTTCCATCCCAAACCGTTGTGGGATTCCATGGAATGTTCCTCTGTGCCTGCCAGCAAAGGCTTCTCTTTAGGGCTGTGTGAAAATCCCTCTGGGAAGAGGCACAGGAGCTGAAAATTCCCTCGTCCTCACTGGAATCTGAACTGGAGCAAAGTCGAGGGCGCATCCATCGGAAAGCCAAGTCCTTCATGCTCTGCCTGTGGAGTGGTGCTTCCCACATGGAGAGGGAAATTGGATCAATCTGTTCCCAGAGCCCAAACCTTCACCCAGTAAAGGGAAATGAAACCCCACACAAATAAATTGCTACAGTTGCAGTTGTTTTATTGGCAGGAATGAAATATCCCACTCAGGCTATTCTGGTGTTTGTTTTAAAGATAACTTGGTCCTTTAGGGAAGGAATTGGGAATAAATGGAGCAGATTTATCCAATGCCAGGGAAATATAAATCTTCCCTACTTAAGCGGAGCGAACATTCCCTGCTTTTCCTGCAGCCAGCCTGGAAATCGTCCTGAAGGGCATCGCTCCCAAATTGGACTTGATTCAATCAAACCTAAACCCCTCCTTCCACGGGAAAACTGTTCAGGAAGAACCAGATTTTGGGATTTTTGCGGGATGAGGAGCCCTGAGCTGTGGTGGAGCACTTGTGTATCCCACGGACATGTTGGCAAGAAACTCTGCAGGACACACAGAGAATCCCAAACTGGTTTGGGTTGGAACAGATCCTAAACCCCATCTCATTCCACTCCCCGCCATGGGACACCTTCCGCTATCCCAGTGTGTGGAAAATCCCGCTGGGAAGAGCCAGTGTCCATAAAGGAAACAGAGGAATCCTGCAACTTTATTGAAATAAAGGCAGAGAGCCCCCTGGGCCACATCCTGCGGGGTTTTCTCTCTCTGGATTTGGGAGGGTGCAGCCTGCTTTTATCCCAAACTCCTGGGCACACAGATCCCTCTTCCTTCCCCATTGCTGAGGTACCAGGAAGGTGCAGCCTTCCTGAACCACTTGCCCCATATCCCCCCTTAAACCTGTCCTTTTCCCACAAAATTCCGAATTTCAGCCTTGTGCAGCCCCATTTGGCTGTTTCAGGAGCCAAACTGGAACGAACCCATGGCTGGAAGTGGGAACAGACATCCAGCCCCACCTCAAAGCCGTTCCCACCCATCCCCTCACCGACGGAATTGTTTGTGACAACAAAAACAGCAGTGCACATCTTCCCTATCAACCCCTCCTCTTCTTCTTCCTCAATTTGTCCTCACAAACCTTTGTTATCATTAACTGAACTTCTTTGAACACCTGGCATGGTATAAAAACGAACATTTGAAATGCCCTTCCCCAGCTTTTCCACGTCTGGCCCTTGCAGCCGGCGGGGCAAGGAAATCCAGAGGAACAACTCAGCCCAAAGCAGCAATGGCAGCTCCTATCAGCCCAGAATCACCAGAGGTCCTTGTAGATGATCCATGATTACTGAAAGCCAAAGTCTCCCATCCTTCCCTCACACTGAGAAGTCGGAATTTCCTGGCTTTTAGAGATGTTGACCCGGGTGTGATGGATCCACCCGTGCTCANTGGCCACAGATGGGTTTAAATACACCTCACTTATCTCCAACTCCACTGGGCTGAGAATTAACTGGGTAAGAATCCCAAACATTCATTAGATGATCCGTGGTTACTGAAAGCCGACGTCTCCCATCCTTCCCTCCTACTGAGAAGTCGGAATCTCCAGTCTTTTAGAGATGTTGACCTGAGTGTGATGGATCCACCCGTGCTCAGCTGCCCCGAGCGCTGTTCCTGAGTTCCTGGCTGGATCTTCCCACCAGCAGAGTCCAAAGGCAGAGTCTGTGATCCCCGGGCTCCCTGTCCCAGAGATTTCACTGCCACGGGATTCTAGCCACAGACAGGTTTAAATACACCTCACTTATCTCCACCCCCGCTGGGCTGAGAATTCACTGGTTAAGAATCCCAAATGTTCATTCAAAGGGGAATAATCGAGCGTCTCCGCGGGGTCTGGCTCTTAGTTGTGCCAAAGCCAACGGCAAAAGCCGTGCCCAGGGCACCTCAATTTCTGTCACCAGCTTCCGTTTCTTTATTTCTCCACTCATCCTTTTTGTTTGACCTGAATTCTGAGGGTGCCAGGGGTGTGGAGGTCCCACAGAATTCTCAGAGCAGCCGTAATCCCTTGAAGGATCCTCCTGTAAAATGAATTCCCCTGTCTGAGCCCACGGCCTGCACAATCCCACATCCAGAAATCATTTATTAATGATCCAATAAATGCTGAAGTGCCCAGAAACGCCTCTGGTCACCCCGCTGTTGGAAAATGATACAAAATTTAGAAGTTTTTGTAACTTTAGTCAGTTTCATTCACCTTTGCCCCGGGGGAAAGGAATTTTAAGTTCATTTTCCAAGGACTGTTTTGTCAGTCAAGGCCTGATGAGCTGAACGTCTCAGCAGACTGGGAGTAGCACAGAAGATACACAAAAGATAATGATCATTAACGACCACTAATGACCATTAATGACCGTTAAAGTCCATTAATGACCAATAACGACCATCAGCTCTGCACATCACCCCTGGCATGGTCAGACACCTGGTCTGGGAAAAGATGGAGAAGAACAAGAACTGAATTAACACTGGAGGTGAAGAAATCTTCATCCAACAGGAAACCAGATACTAGCAACTGCACAACTTGGGACCAATGAACATCAAACCAATGAATTTCTCTGGGTTTTGGCTGTATAAAATATGTGAAAATTCCGATAAAATCCATGTATCATGGAATGATTTTCCCTGCACAACCCAGGCAATGTGTGGATGAAATGATTTCCATTGCACATCCTGGCCAGAATAAAGTGATGCTGTGATTCTTTAACCCTAAAGATGTTGTTGGAGAGTTTTCATTTTTCCCGTAGTTTTGGTGACATTTGGGTCCTCCATCCTCCAGGATTTGCAGAACAAGAGGTGTCTGGGCAGCCAGGGACTCCCGATAAATTTCTGCTCCATTAATTATTCCAGCCTCCCCCTGGAGCTGTGCACTCTCCTTTTGGAGTTGTAAACCCTGGCAAAAATCCCTCTCTCCTGTTGGTTTTTCCACAAAATCCCTCTCTCCTTCACAGAGCTCCAGCTGAGCCAGAAGAAGTTGGACTCCATGCTCCAGACAAGGGAAAAAAATAATGCTGATTTTAGTTTAAGAAGGAAATCAACATTATGGAAAAAAATATCCAGTCTGCCTGACCCTCATCCTCAGGTGCCCTTTATTTTATCATGAGCCACGAGTAGTGATCCCTCCAAAAAATTCCTCCTGCCCTTTGGGACTGCATTAAGTAGTGCCTGAGCAAGTTGCAGCTGCTGCCTCATCAGGAAGATAAAGGTCTGGAGAGGTTGGATGGGAAAGAATTGGGAAAAACTTGGGCTCTGCCTGTGCTGGAGGGCAATTCCTTCCATTTGTGCCTTCCCTTCCTTGTCCTTGTGTGTCTTGGGAGTGAATACTCACAGCAGGGAATTGGTATCCAAATAAAAATTCCAGGATTTATCCCAGAGGATTGGTATCAGCAGGTCCTGGTCCCTCCTGTTGGGTCAGTGCCACCCCCTCACTCTCTGAGCCCCAGATGGGCTCAGCCCACCCAGATTTGGTCACTTTGTGCCCAAAGAATTCCAGGAGCAGCAGGATGGGCTGGGAACATCCAGGATTGCAGCCCTTGGCCCTGCAGGATTCCCAATCCCAAATCACAAAACTATTGTGGAGCTACTTTAGGATTTATCTCCATGCTCGGATGATCTCAGTGCTTCCGCTCACCCATCCAAAAGGGAATATTCCCAATTTTCAGGCTGGAGGTGTCCCTGACAGGGGGAACGTGGAATACCAGTTCATCCCAGTTTGCCCAGTCTCCAGCAGCGTTTTGATCCTTCTGCAGGTGGGACAGACCAAGTCCTGCAAAGCCACATCCCAAAAAATTCCACTGAGGACCCTCCAGGTGACCTGGAGAGGAGGGGACAGGAGATCTGGAGCACAGTGTCGCATTCACAGCCAGCATTAATGTCTTTAATGGGATAAAATTTAATTAGGTCATTCATTAATTAGGGACAATTTCTCCATGGAAAAGGTGGTCAGGCTTTGGCAGGGGCTGCCCAGGGAGGTTTGGGGTCCCCATCCCTGGAAGTGTCCAAGGAATTCCTGGATGTGGCACTCAGTGCCAGGGTGGGGACAAGGTGGGGATTGGGCACAGCTTGGACTCAGTGATTTTTGATGGTTTTTCCAACCTCAAAAATTCTGGAATTCTCTATGAATGACCTCACTGCCACAGATCAGACACAGTTTTGGTGCCCACAGTGAAAATTCGTGGACACCAGGAGCACAAATCCTGGAAAACTGCTGGATAAGGAAACTGGAAACTGCTGGATGAGGCTGGATAGGTCTGTTTGGAGAAGGTGTGGAGGTGTCCTCCTCATCATTTCCAAGAATCTCCACGGGACATATTTCCTGAGGACAGGCCTCTTCCCGCCAGGAAAAATTCAGGATAATATTTAGCACCCAGACCTGGATTTGAGCTGGAATTTTTAACCAGAAGTAGAATTCTCCACTCAGATTTTCCATAGTTCTGATGCCACTTGAAGGCCTGAAATCCAGTTTGGATCCTGGATTTAGCAGGAACTTCAGGTGGGAATTTTGGGGAAGGGGCTCTGAGAGGAGAAGGAAGGAACCCATCCCATGGACCAGCTCAGCTCATGCGATGATTTTTAATTTGTGACCTCTGGCCCCCAAAATGGCCCATTTTTAACAGCTTTAAATAAGAGGAGTTTTAAATAATGCAGCAAATATTTTAAAATAAAGACCTGCAATGCATTTAAGGAATTTGAGCTTTGAAGGAAGCAAAACTTGAGGATTTTTCTTGGATTTCAGCAATATCCAAGACCAAAACAACAATTTTCCTGAATATTTCAACTCCTGGTTAAACGCGTCCAATATTGGCAAAATTCCTAAAGGTCTTGGCCAGGTTTCTGATCCTTTTAACCTCCAGCATTCCAGGATATTTCCACAACCTCGGGATTCCGAATAATGACCTTCATTCTCAGATAAACACCTGGCTCCTGTTTTTGCCTTGCTCCTCTCTCCGCCCAAACCGTAACGTTCCTTAAAATCCCGATTTTCCACTCACTGGAGTGTGGCAGCCAAGTCCCATTAAAAGAGTTTTACCAGGAAAATTATCCATGCCTTTAAATAGGTCATGCATACACTTAGCATATGTTCCATTATTCTCCACGTGCAGCCAATCGTGCCGGATAATTGAAAATTTCTGGGGTCGCAAGCAAATAAAAAACATTCCTCTGATCATTAACAAGCAGGAAGGGTGGGAAAAAGTGGGAAAAGAGAAGCAGGGGAGTGAAGGAAGAAGGAGGTTTGGTGGGAAGTTCCTGAAGAGTTGTGTCCTGCAAGGGACATTCCAAGTGTTGATGGAATTTATGTTTAAGAACAAAGGTGCCATTGCTACCCCCGAGTGCACCTGGGAATCCTGAGCAGGGAAGGATTCCTTGGCATCTTCCATCTGCTTGGGTGGGATGAGGAATCCAAAACCTCCCTGGGCAGCCCCTTCCAAGGCCTGAGCACCCTTTCCATGGGGAAATTCCTGCTGATGTCCAACCTGAGCCTGCCCTGGCCCAGCCTGAGGCCGTTCCCTCTCCTCCTGTCCCTGTTCCCTGGGAGCAGAGCCCAACTCCCACTAATAAAAAGGTTTTTAAAAAGGAGGGAGAAGGAAATTTTATATGGATAGTGACGGGATACAGGGAATGGCTTCCCATTGCCAGAGGGNATTCCATGATTCCGTGGGCTGGAGTGATGCTGGCACAGTTTGGAGACACTTCCATGCAGTCCATCCTCATCCCAGCAGCTGAAAGTCCACCTGGATTTTATGGAAGCCTGGAGGCTGAGCCAGAGCTGGATTAACTGGTAATGGATATTCCAAACCTGCCCATGGAGCAGAGCCCAGACCTGGCCCCACACTGGGCAGGAGCACTGCTGATCCCACAAATACCAGGAATTCCCACATGGATTCATTTGTAGTGGTTTCTCCATCTGACTGATCCATGGCTGTTGGTTTGTGCTGCTGGGAGATTTGGAGCTATGAAATAATAACTTTATAAAGTAGGGCTGGGGTGGTGACTATTAAACCTTTTCGGCCTTTCCCCTCCAGGGAATTGTTCGACACGGCCCCATTCACCACCTCACTCCATCTTTATTCCAAAGAGTACCAGCAGACCAGAAAATCATTTCGGATTTCACAGGAGCTTCATTTCTGGAAGGCGCCTCTGAGTTCCCTCATCCATGGCCGTGCAGAGGGAAGGATTTGGAGTGGCAGCAACAATCTGTGTTCGCTTCCAGAGGGGGATAATCCAGGGAAAGACACAATTCTGATGGGATTCGCTGAGGAACAGTTCCCTGAGAGAATTCCAGGCACCTGGGGAAGAAATGGGAGCCACATTTCAACCAAGTTCCTAAATCATCGCCATCAAAAATGAAGAGAAAACACAGAGATCTGCAGTGAGTGGCAGCTTGAGGTCCCTGTAAATGTTTTAAATAATGTTTTCCTTTCCCAATTCCAGCTGTTTATGCACCTTGGAATTGCTTCTCATGGATTATTATTCATGGATGCAGCGTTGTTCCTTCCCAAATGAGGGGCCCAAAGGTTGAAGTGTCCCCTTAACACCAACCACCAGGTGAGCGAGGCTGCTTCCACCTAAGTAATCCAATCCATGGGAACAAACTGGATTTTTGGCAGAAATATAGAATTATGGAATATCCTGAACTGGAGGGATCCACAAGGATCATTGATCCAACTCCTGGCCCTGCACAGACACCCCAAAAATCCCACCCTGGGCATCTCCAAACCCTCCTGGAGCTCTGGCAGCCTCAGGGCCATGCCCATTCCCTGGGGAGCCTGGGCAGTGCCCAGCACCCTCTGGGGGAAGAACCTTTCCCTAAAATCTCACCTAACCCACAATTCAGGAATTTGGTGTCCTTGATCCTTTTTTAAATCCCATAAAATCATCACTGTCGCTGTTTCCCCTTCTTGTGTTTGGGGGCAGATTTAGGGGGGCAAAGCAGAATCCCTCGGTCCTGGAGGACCTCAGTGCCCACCCCCCAAATTGTCATAAATCCTGCTAAAAAGGCCACATTCTGGCACAGCCCCTCTAATTTATTTAAGAACTTCCGTGGCCTCCATCACCGTAATTACCCGAGTGCTGTCATTAATGAGTTCGTTAAGGTTGATGAGCTTTGTGTGATTTTAGCTGCGAGGGGAAGCTCTGCTGAGGGAACCGAGGCACGTTTTGGTGTCACACTAAGTGTGAGCATGAAACAAAACAAGTTCAGGGCCACAACTGCACAAATTTATTTGTTTTCATCTCTGAAGATTGATGAGTAACATAATTAAACATAATTAATGAAGATTCTCTGCTCCAGGGTGAGGAATGCACCAAAAACCTCCACATGTATCACAACTCTCAGGAATCAGTGCACAAAAATGTTTTATTTTCACGTGTTCTGGGTTTTTGGTGAAAATGGGGCTGCAGGGGTGGCATCTGTGAGAAGGTGACAAAAGCTTGTCCCGTTCCTGATGGAGCCAATTCCACGGGCTCCAGGTCAAGGAATTCCACCAGCTCCAGGTCAAGGAATTCCACGGGCTCCAGGTCAAGGAATTCCACCGGCTCCAGGTCAAGGAATTCCATGGGCTCCAGGTCAAGAAATTCCACCGGCTCCAGGTCAAGGAATTCCACCAGCTCCAGGTCAAGGAATTCCACGGGCTCCAAGTCAAGGAATTCCACCAGCTCCAGGTCAAGGAATTCCATGGGCTCCAGGTCAAGAAATTCCACCGGCTCCAGGTCAAGGAATTCCAGCGGCTCCAGGTCAAGGAATTCCACTGGCTCAAGGTCAAAGAATTCCACCAGCTCCAGGTCAAGGCTGAGCCCAGCAGCAACACTGGCAGGGTTTTGGGAATGAAAGAGTTAAGAAAGGTGGAGAATCCCATGGAGAATCCCACACTGGAGCAGGGGGTGTGGCCAAAGGAGGCTGTGATCCTGTGGGATGCCCAGCTTGGAGCAGGGTCCTGGCAGGACCATGGATGGAGGAACCCAGCCTGGAGCAAGACCATGGATAGAGGAACCCAGCCTGGAGCAGGACCATGGATAGAGGAACCCAGCCTGGAGCAGGACCATGGCTAGAGGAGCCCAGGTTTGCTGGCAGGATTTGTGACCCTCCAGGGAATCCAGGCTGGAGCAGCCCATTCCTGAAGGGAACATGGGATTTTACAGGATTTTACACCACCTTCACCTGTGGGGGTGGGAGGTTTTAGTCACTTTCCAGGTGTGAAACTTCCACTTCCTCCAGAAATTCCCAAGACAAGGAATTCCAACTCTTTCCAAAGGAATTAATTATCAGGGATGAACAATAATCTTTTTTTTTTTTTGGCCTTTTTATCTCCCAAACCCCACCCTGGTGGAGCCGGCTCTGATTCCCCATTCTCAGAGGTTTTGGGGTTTTTATTTAAGATTAAAAGAGTTTGGAGGGTGTGAATAAAGTCCTGGCTCCTTGGGAAAATTGTGCAAACAGATGAAGTGGGAAAAGTTCCTGGAAGGAGAAATGTGTGAGTTCATCCTGACTGTAAGAAGGAATCTTTATCCTCGGAGATATCCAGAAATAAACTGTCCTGAACTTGGGGTTACCTAATTTAACTCTGCACTGCTTCGAGAGCGAGGCTGGGTCCAAGGAATTCCATAAATCCCTTCCAACCTAAATTGCCCTCAAATTCCACGAATTTAAAACCTGGTCAAATACCACGGACGGCAAAATCAGGATGAAGTTACTTCACGTGGAATTTGGGAAATATTCAATAAATCCAAGGATTAATCCAGCATTTCCATGTCCCACCTGGCAGAGGGAGGATGTACTGAGCTGGATGAGCCAGGGCAGATGGAAAAGTCCAAGGTTGGATGAAGTTTGGAGCAACCTGGGATAGTGGAAGGTGTCCTTGCCCTTGGAACAAGGTAAGATTTAAATCCCTTCCAACCCAAACAAATCTGGGATTCTCTGGAGCCAAAATCCTTGGGATGAGCACCTGTTATATCCCAAATTTCCACTCCAGAGTTCTTTCTTGGATTAATTCCCAAATTAAATAGGACCAGCCCAAGGCAGAGCAGTCCCTTCTGCATCCCATGAAATTCCTGCTCAGCACGCCGGGACCAGCTGGAAATCCAGGGATTAATCCCAGCATTTCCACCTTCAGGAATAATTCCCTGTGGGGAACAAAGTCAAATGCTCTCCTTAAATGAGATCGCTTGGATCTGCTACATTTCCCTTATCTAAGAACCTGTTTCCATATCTGAAAGATAAGAAGGTGGGCGATGTCTCTGCTGTAATTTAACCGAGATAAAACCAGGATGGAAATTATCCTTTGGTCTCCCGTGCTTCCACAGCCTTAATTATCCTTTCCTTCGGAAAGAATTGGGAGGCTGAGCAGAATATTGAGTTATCCAATCAATTTTGGAGCTTCCCAGACCCTTCCTGGTGGTTTTTTTTTTTTTTTGGATATTTTAAACCCACCAAGATCTGACTCTCAAGATCTTGAGAGTGGAATTTTCTCTTGGGGTTTTTTTCGGGACCAAAAGGAGTGAAAAACGCAGCAAAATTAAAATTCAGCTTCTCCACACGCAGCACTTGGAGGTTTTCTTGCCTCTCCTATCCTGCAATTTTGGCTGCATCACTTTCATTTCAGAAGGATGGAGGGTTCCCGCTCCTGGATTCCTTCTCCTTAAGGAAAACAAAGGGAAATTCATCCAGCATTTGGGTTTTCTGAACTATCTCTGATTTTCTTCCTATTTAGCCCTTTTTAAGTGCACACTCACATCTTCTGTTGGCCACTCTTGTTTTCCTTTTATCCTTTCTGAGTACCAAAATTGGCCTTTCCAGACATTTCCTGCTGTGAATTCTCTGCCCATTCTCCTTGAGGTTCCTGGACTTCCAGGGAAATCTGTGGCTTTACCCAGCTGCTGGTGGGGTGTTTGATCTCCTGGTGGGAATATTTTAGGGAGAAATTCTTGGCTGGGAAGGTGGGGAGGCCTCAGGGTGCCCAGAGAAGCCGTGGCTGCCCCTGGATCCCTGGAAGTGTCCAAGGCCAGGTTGGATAGAAATTGGAGCACCCTGGAACAGTGGAAGCTGTCCCTGTCCATGGACAGGTCATGCCCAGAGGAATCTCAGTTCTCAACCAGGCACAAAAAATCCCAAAGGCATCTCCTTGTTGAGACAATTCCTACAAATCCTGGCACCTCCCTGTGGGATTTCCCCGGTGGAGGACACCAAGGACTCAAAGTCTCTATTTCCACACTGATATCCAGGATTAAATCCTTCAGATTCCTTGAAAACTGTGCCTGGAAAGCAAATTCTGGGCGGTGTTTATTAAACACAGGACATTTTTTCCAGTTCTTCCCGTGTTTTCCAGTTCTTCCCATGTTTTCCAGTTGTTCCCGTGTTTTCCTGTTCTTCCCACGTTTTCCACTTCTTCTCATGCTTTAATCAGGGATGGAGCTGCCTGAGGCCAAGCAAAGGTGCAGCTCTGGGAAAACTGTTAAATGTTGGGAGCTTCTTCTTCCTCCCTGTTGGGAGAGAGGAGAACGAGCTCCTCTTATCACATTTGGATAATTAAAGGAAAAAAACCAAATCCCAGGGAATTCCCAAGTGTGGGATGCAGTCAAACACAATTATTTATCAGCCCAAGCTTTTGAGAAAATCCTTTATTATCTTTTCCATCAAAGGCAGAACTATCCCATGGCTAAATCATCCTGACCTTCAATCCCTCTTTTTTCCTCATATTTATTTTCCCTCATGTATTTTCCCAGTTTTCCAGGCTAAACAGGTTGGAGTTATTTGAGGTTTTGCTTCTGTTCATTTTGATGGAGCTGGGAATGAGGAAACTCAGCCTTTGCTCTCTGGGAGTTGCTTTTCCATCCTGTTGATGCTGTCAACTCCCAGATGGATTCCAAGGTCCCCTCCAATTTTCCTTTCACAGGGAAAACCATTCCCAGTTCATTTTTCCTTCATCAAGAAGACTCCACAAGCAGCACCAAAACCCCCTCATACAGTCCACAAAATCTTGATTTCTTTCTCATCAAACCACATCAAATCCTGATTTAGGCTTTGAAATTCATCCCAAATGAGTGACCTAGGGTCCTTCAAAGAATCACCATCAAAATTTTTACCAAAAATGGGTTTAATATGAATTTACGCAAATGTGGCTCGAAGGTGAATGGCAAAGTGACCTTAATTATTTATGACACGGTTGAAACACAAAATAAAATTGGGTTAGAAATAATTTCGGAATGATTTCCACAGAGACCAAAGATGCAAAAGGGTGAGGTTGAACCATGAGGCTCAGAGTGGAAAAATCCTGCTTAAAATCTTGGAATATCCCAAGTGGGAAGGGACCCACAAGGATCAGAGTCCAACTCCTGGCCCTGCACAATCCCATCAATCCCACCCCGTGCCTGGGAGTTTTCCAAACTCCCTGTGGAGCCAAGGTCCAATCTTAGGCTAAGTTTTAAGCCTAAAGGAATTAAAAACATGGATTGATTAATATTAATTCCACATTTTATCGCTTACCAAGGATCTGTGGGGAATGAAGGGTGTCCCACTTTGGATAAAAAAGGATCTCTCAGTTCCAGGTAAGGAATCCAAGCTTGGAGACATTCCCAGCTCCAGAGGAACCACCTCCATTCCCTGTTCAGGGAATGCACAAAGAGGTTCCCTCAGGTGTCAGATTTATGGGTAAAGAGATTGGTTTGGGGGTAAATCCCACACCACGGGAATGGGATGAGTTAAACTCCTCATATCCACAATTTTTTTTGTTCCTCGACAAAGGAGTTTTGGAAAAACCACCACAAGTGATGTTCCAAGCTCGTTGGCACCGATGCTCACTGGGATACTCATCCCTTTGTGGGTTTCCTGGAGGAATTCTTGGCCCAGCTGTGGTTCCAGACCTTACCTTCCTTGGATCCTATCCCAAATTCCTGCTGCTTTGGACAGGGAGGTTGAGCACCTCTGCCCCACAAACCACCCCAAAGTGGTGCCTCTCTGGCCTCACTGATTGCTGTAAAACTTGAGGAGAACCCAAGATATTCTGAAACAACAGCAAAGCCGAATAATTAAATCAGGACAGCAAATTCCGAGCCCGTCTCCTCTGAAATCTGGCTCAAATCCTAAATCAAACTCTTTCATCCCAGAAAATGAGTGGAAACTCCCAGTTCCAAGTGAAAATAATCCAAACCATCTCTTGTGGAATGAAGAGTTGACATATGAAAAGTTATCGTTAAAATTCCATAATTTATCCCCAAATAATTGTTGTATGGGAGAGGATTTTTTCCTTCTTCCTACTCCCACTTGTGCCCTTCAGTAGGGAAACCCTCATTATTTTTCTGAATTTTATGAATAATACAGGAATTCCATAAATAATTGATAGCTTGTTAATAAAGTGGCCAAATACGTTTTGCCCTCAAAAGGCAGGAATTTGGACAGAATATCAAAGATTCCTGGAATATTTGATATTTGAATTTATTGTGCAATTTCTCCATGAGATTCCGTGTCCCTGATCCTCCATCACATCCACCACCAATTCCTTCCCCAGTTTCTCCAGGAAGATTGGTGCTTGCAAAAATCAAAACCTCCCTTCGTGCTGACGCTGGGAATGTCCATCATGGGCTGCTCCTTCCTGCTCATCCCATTGGAAAAATGGGAAAATAAGGCAAAGGATGCTCCAAATGGATTGAATTTCACCCAAACTGAACTGAAAGAGGTTCCCCTTTTGAACCCAGCTTGCACAGATGAAAAAGAGACATTAAAACGGAGAAGGAAAAGCCTGACTCATCTGGTACAGGAATAGAAAAACATCTTGGCTGAAAAGAGACGAAAAAGGAGCGATTAATGTCTGGAATTCACCTGTAGAACTCGTTGCCGTGAGCTATTGTTGTTCAAATTATTAGGCAGGTGTGTGAAGTGCCTCCTAAACCAGAGAGAAATTAAAAGACAGATTTTGCAGCAAACTCGGTGCTTATTACACAATTACAACCCCGCGTGAGAGCCAGGAGACGCTCCCGGTGATTTCACCTCGACTACGCCACGAAAGGCACCTGATCCCAAATTCCTCTGTGTTTCAGTCTCAGATTTCTTTCATTGGCCTGGACTGGGAAAAATAATTGGATTCAGAGTGCAGGGGAGGATTGCAGGAATTGTCCTGGGTTGTCAAGGCGAGGGCCGTGCTCGGTGTTTGTGCCGTTGCTGCAGGACAGACAAACCGTGATCCAAAGGTCACAGGCAGTGAATTCATCACCACCGGGACAAGATCCACTCTGAACATCCCCTGGCTCCCGTTTTGCTCCCAGGTTTCTCCTCCATCCCTCTGTTAAAGCCCTGAGTCAGGGACATCACTGGTGTCTAAAGGTGATTTGGTCAAAACCAGCAAGATCCAACCCCAAGGATTGGGGCTTTTCTGGAGCTTTCTCTGGAGCTCTGGAGAAGGTGCTCCTTGGATTTTTCCAGTTGCAGGAGGGGAGCTGTGCCCACAGTTTGGGTGGTGGCTGTCCCGGGGCTGCATCACCAGGAGACCTCGGAGATTTTAAGGAAAACTCGGTGCTTATGACACAATTACAGCCCTTTATAGGAGCCAGGAGATGTTCCCGTTGATTTCACCTCGACTACGCCTCACCATGTACCTGATCCCAAATTCCTCTCTGTTTCAGTCTTAGATTTCTTTCATTGGCCTGGATTGGGAAAAATAATTGGATTCAGAGTGCAGGGGAGGATCACAGAATTGTCCTGGGTTTTCAAAGTGAGGGCCGTGCTCGGTGTTTGTGCTGTTGCTGCAGGACAGACAAACCACGATCCAAAGGTCACAGGCAGTGAAGTCACTATGGGGAAGGGGCTGGAGCCCCAGGAGTGGCTGAGGGAGATGGGAAGGGGCTGGAGAATTCCTGAGGGAGCTGGGAAAGGGCTCAGGCTGGAGAAAAGGAGGCTCAGGGGGGACCTTGTGGCTCTGCACAAGTCCCTGACAGGAGGGGGCAGCCGGGGGGGGTCGGGCTCTGCTCCCAGGGAACAGGGA
>VWZQ01000645.1:122122-133383 GCA_013397015.1 Myiagra hebetior
CAGCAGCGAGGTTTCCCCTCATCTGGAACCTCATTAAAATCTCATTGTCGACTCTCAATGTTTTCATTTGGGGCTTTGCATTTTTAATGACGAGATTAAAGCAAAGCACAACAAGATCAATATTTTGGGATGAGGAAAAACATCCAAAATGGGGATATTCCAACAAAATCCCAAACCCAGCAGTAAAATCAAAACCATTTTGCTTCAGCTTGGCCTAAACCAGGTTGGTTTTTATTTTTTTTTTTNGCGTTTTGCCTAAACCAGGTGTGTTTTTTTTTTTTTTTTTTTTTTTTTCTATTCAGTTTGGGAAGTGAACGAGAATAAAAAAAATAATTCAGTGTTTGCCCAGCTCCAGAACTGGGTCAAAAAGAGATTAAATTCAATAATTTCTGGGCCATCCGGTGGCGGCACAAAGAGCTGAACGCCCTCCTCAACTGAAACTGAATTCCTTTTTTATGGATCTAGGATTGGGGCTGTGGTAGAGGAAAGGGGGGGATTTGTAGGAATTTACAGAGGAATTTCTGCCTGGAAAATTGGAATTAGCCAGGGAGGTTTGGAGTGCCCATTCCTGGTGGTGTCCGAGGAATTCCTGGGTGTGGGGCTCAGGGCTCTGGGCTGGGGACAAGGTGGGGGTTGGGCACAGCTGGGACTCGGTGCTCCCGGAGGGATTTTCCAACCTCTGGGATTCAGAATTAAGGCTGGATGGGAGCTGTGGCTGTGGGTCAAAAGGAGCAATCCCAGAGCTGCTGGAATTCAGCACCTCCAGCTGGAGTGACCTGGTGCTGCTTCCTCTGTGTCCAGGTTCTCATTCCATAAAATCATGGAATGGTTGGGATTGGAAGAGACTTGGGAAGATCATCCAGCCCAAAGCCCTGCCATGGCAGGGACACCTCCCACTGTCCCAGGCTGCTCCAAGCCCCAATGTCCAGCCTGGCCTTGGGCACTGCCAGGGATCCAGGGGCAGCCACAGCTTCTCTGGGAATTCCAGCCCAGCCCCTCCCAGCCAGGAATTCCATCCCAAAATCCAACCTAAATCCACCCTTTCCCAACTTAAAGCCATTCCCTGGGTCCTGTCCCTCCATGCCTTGTCCCCAGTCCCTCTCCAGCTCTCCTGGAGCCCCTTTAGGCCCTGCAAGGGGCTCTGAGCTCTCCCTGGATCCTTCCCTTTTCTAGGGGAACATTCCCAGCTCTCCCAGTCTGGCTCCAGAGCAGCTCCAGCCCTTGGAGCAGCTCCATGGATTCCTCTGGATCACTCCAGTAGCTCCATGTGNGTGTGGGACTCAGGGCTCTGGGCTGGGGACAAGGTGGGGGTTGGGCACAGCTGGGACTCGGTGATCCCGGAGGGATTTTCCAACCTCTGGGATTCAGAATTAAGGCTGGATGGGAGCTGTGGCTGTGGGTCAAAAGGAGCAATCCCAGAGCTGCTGGAATTCAGCACCTCCAGCTGGAGTGACCTGGTGCTGCTTCCTCTGTGTCCAGGTTCTCATTCCATAAAATCATGGAATGGTTGGGNCGGGATCAGCCCAGGGAATGGAGAATTCCAGGCTGAGGCACTTCCAGCTCTCTCCCACCAGCACTCCCAATCCTTCTCCTCAGCCCTGAGCCGTTTTCCAGCTCATCCCAATTTTCAGGAACATCCTGGTTTGCACTGAGAGGGGCTGTGCTTTGTGAGGGGCTGGAATTCCATGGAAACCTGGATTTTTCCATGTGGAGAGGGAAGGTTCAGACACATCCAGGGCTTGATGCAAGCATTGATCCTCCTGGGCTGACTCTGGAATGGCAACTCCCTAAATTCCAATAATTGGGAAAAAAAAATTGGGGAAGAATTGGGAAAGAAATAATTGGGAATAAAGCTCCAAAATAACATTTTAATGCCATTTTTCTGTGTTTATCCAAGGAATTTCCATGTGCCTGAAGGCTGGGATTGCTCATCCTGCTGGATTTGTTGTCCAGCAGGAATGTGGTGGAAAATATGGAAAAATGCACCTGATTTTTTTTTTTAAGGAATGATGACAGCAGGGATGAATATTCTTGGAAGTGAAGTCCAAGCTGGAATTCAGACATGAGAGTGGATATTAGAGGGAATTTTTTCATGGAAAGTGCTTTGCTAGCCTAAATAATTCCATTTAGGAGTCACTTAGGATCTTCCTGGGCTGACTCTGGAATGGCAACTTCCTAAATTCCAATAATTGGGAAAAAATAATTGGGAAAATTGGGAAGTGCCAGAATAATATTTTAGTGCCATTTTCCTGTGTTTATCCAAGGAATTTCCATGTGCCTGAAGGCTGGGATTGCTCATCCCGCTGGATTTGTTGTCCAGCAGGAATGTGGTGAAAAAGATGGAAAAATGCACCTGATTTTTTAAGGAATGATGACAGCAGGGAGAAATATTCTTGGAAATTGGAATGTTAGTAAAACCTCTGGAAAATGGAATTAAATGTGGGCTAGGAGAGACTGGATAAAAATGCTGATGGATGCATGGCATGGAAATCCTGGATTTTTCCAAGGGATAATTGTAAATGAACTCATTTTTTTTGTTGGTATCTGTTTTCCATGAATTTCTACATTCAGCCTTTTTTCTGGAGCATCCAAGCAGGAAAACAGGGAGAAAATGGAGGTGCAAATGGGATTTGGGAAACAAAATCCCCACAGTTTTCCTTCCCGGGTTTCCATACAATTAAAAATCCAATCCAAGCTCCGAGATGCTCCAGAAGAGCTTCCCGAGCCCTCCTTTATCCCTTCCCTCTTTTCCATATGGATTTGTTGGGATTTAAATTGCAAATTGCAGCTGCAGCAGGTCCTGAATTCTGCAGTAGCTGGGAGGTTCTTCCAAAGGCATTGGATTCATCCCGGAACTGTTGGATTCCTCTTCCCCAAATCCCTTCTCCTGCCATCCTGATACCCTCAGGATGTTTTTCCTTGCCCTGATGTTTCCCAGCCCTTCCCAGTGCTCCTGTTCCTTGCTGATGCACAAGGAAAATGCTGGAATGCCAAGGTAGCTCTCCTGAGATTCCCTCCCTGGAAATTTATGGAGTAGGGAAGTGGAATCTGATGTGAGCGTGGATGGATGGGAGCCATGGGTGGTTGAGCCAGCTCAGCCATCCATGGGAAATTTCTGCTTCCATAAATCCCTGGCTCCGAGGTGCCCATGAGGAGAAGATCCTTCTCCAAAGGGAGTTTTCTCCATATTTTCATCATTTTTTCCATGATTTTATTCTGGAACTGGTTCTGGTGAAGGAGCTCTGGGTGTAGACTCTTCCCAAAAAATTTCAGGTGCTGGCAACCAGGAAGATCCCATTTTTTTTTTTTTCCATGGGGAGGCATCTCCAGGGATGCTCCTGGAGATTTGCTCCCTCTGGAATGCTGAGCTCCCTGTGGGATGTGTGGTGCCCATGGGAGGCTGCCCAGGCTCCTTTCCAGCAGCACCGAATCCAAGGAATCCTTGTTTATCCCTGACTCCCATTCCCAGCCTGGCTCAGGGCCTCTCCTCTCCCATGGCCACATCCTCATCCAGGTGGATTTGGGATTATGGAGCAACGTTGGGAATGGATGGGAGTGGATCCTTGTTGGGGTGGCCTCAATCTCTCCTGTCCTTGGTCTTCCAAGTGGGAAAACCAGGAGGAGGTTCCTAAACAGGGAATTTTCCCACATTTCTGTGGTAGGAAGAGGATTGGGGAAGCTCACAGGGAGTGGAGCGGCAGCACCCTCACATCCCAAAATCCCTGTTCCCACGGAGGGCTGGGAAGTTCCTTATTCCATGGAAAACTCATTTGCATCCTAATGACTCTGGCAAAGAAGGGCTGGGAAAAAGAATCATTCCATGGAGCAGGAGGAGGGAATTTATCCTGGAATCATGGAATGGGTTGGGTGGGAAGGGACAAATCCCATCCCCTTTCCATGGCAGGGACACCTCCCACTGTCCCAGGCTGCTCCAAGCCCCAATGTCCAACCTGGCCTTGGAAACTGCCAGGGATCCAGGGGCAGCCACAGCTGCTCTGGGAATTCCAGCCCAGCCCCTCCCCACCCTCCCAGCCAGGAATTCCCAATTCCCAAGATCCCATCCATCCCTGCCCTCTGGCAGTGGGAAGCCATTCCCTGGGTCCTGTCCCTCCATCCCTTGTCCCCTGTCCCTCTCCAGCTCTCCTGGAGCCCCTTTAGGCCCTGCAAGGGGCTCTGAGCTCTCCCTGGATCCGTCCCTTCTCCAGGGGAACATTCCCAGCTCTCCCAGCCTGGCTCCGGAGCCCTGGGATCAACTTAGTGGCTTCCTCTGGATTCATTCCAACATCTCCACGTCTTTGCTGCGTTGGGGGCCCAGAGGCAGATGCAGAATTCCAGGTGGGAATTCAGGAGGACACAGCAGAGGCTGAATCCCTTCCCTTGACCTCAGGTCTCTCTCCCAACACTCCCAAATCCTCCTTTCCAGGGCTGTTTTCCATCCATTCTCCACCCAACCAGTTTGTGCTTGGAATTCCCATGTCCCAAGGCCAGGACCTTCCCTTCATCCTCATCCAGATCCCGAGGCTCAGGAATTTTTCCCACAGACAAAACCACAATCCGGGTTTTTCACTGCTCACCCCAAACCTGCTCTTCAGCCCCTCCAAAGTGGCAAATCCAGACTTGGAGGGCTCTTCTTTTCCAACTTCCCAGCTAAAAAAAAAATGGGAATGTTCAGCAGCTGAGGTCAGAATGAGCCAAAATGTTTCATTTTCATCCCTCTCCACACTTTTTGTGCTCGGATCAGCCCCGTGGGTGTTGCTGACACCTCCAGGATTTTGCTGTTCTGTGCTGCTGGAAAAGCTGGTGTTGCCTTCCTGGAATTTCTGTTGGAGCTGTGCTGGTTTTTGGGATTGAGGAGTGCTCCAGGTGGGATTACCCAAATCATTGTGGGGTGGCTTTGTACCTTTGCTGGAATTAATTATTATTTATAATTATTTTAATTGATTTTGAATATTCCGATCCTCTGTGCAGAAAATTGGGATTAATGGCCATCCTGAGGTTAATCATGGAATGCTTTGGTTTGGAAGGGACATGGAAATTCCCCCCACTCCACCCCTTTTCCATAGGTTTGGATGCCTTCCACACCTTCCACATCCCAGGCTGCTCCAACCTGTCCTAAATCCATGAATTCTCCAGGATTTCTGGTCACTTGGATATTTAAGTTTCATTTTCCCATTTTGTTTGGGATTTCTCCCTCAGCTCCAGCCACGCTGAGCCTCTCTCCCAACTGCTTTGTTAGGAGTTGTTTTGCATGGATTTGTACATCCAGCCTTTTTTAGGGAGTATCCAAGCAGGAAAAACCAGGAGAAAATGGAGGTGCAAGAAGCGCCTCATCCCACGAATTCCCCACAATTTTCCTTCCCTGCTTTCCATAAAAATCCAATCTCCAGTCCAAGCTCTGAAATGCTCCAGGAGAGGGAGCTGAGAAAATGAGGTTCAACCCCAAGTGACCCAACCTCTTCCCATCGGTGGTGAAGTCACATCCCTTTAATTCCGCGTTGGAATGGCTCTAATCTACAATTTTAATGGAATTTTCCCCTGGAGACCCCACTAAGAGCCACTTTTCCCTCTCTGGATTCCCACAGCAGGACCGTGGGTGCTGATGTTGCAGAAATCCTTCATTAACCACTGAAAATTTAATTGCTCCATAAGTGCCGGCTGTATTCCCAGATTTCCCCCCGTCCTGGATGATCCATGTGCTGTTCCCGCTTGTGGCAATTTGGGAATGCACCGGGGTCACCCAGAGTCATTTGGCCCCAATTCCAGAGCAGCCCATTAGGCGCTGCATTCCCAAATTTTTTTGCTGGAGCTCTGACTTCCCTGGCAGCCAAATCGTTCCTCCTTGGCAGAGGGAAGGGAGGACTGGAACGTTTAAAAGTGCAAATTGGAATTGTTGGAATGTTCCAGGGAACGAAGTCTTGGGAAAAATGATTAAAGAATATTGGGAATGCAAACTGGGATTGGAGATTTTAGCTCCAGGATAAGAGAGGTGCCAGTGGGATGAGTGTGTGCTTGGAGTGTGTGGGGCTGTTCCAGCTGAAATCCTGATTTTTCTTGGCTAAAGCAGCAGGAAGTGGAGCCCAGCTTGATTTATTCCAGCAGGAAAGGAGTTCATGATCCAGGTTTTTATTTTTGTGGTGGATTTAATTTGGTGGAGTGATCATCAATCCTGATTCCCAAGGATTTGTGCCCTGGGAGGGGACCTGGTGTGAGTTAGGAAATAATCCTGGGAATGTTGGTGAAATCAGCTTTAGTCCTGGGGGGGTGCAGTGTTCCCTAACACCCGGATATCATGGAAAAATGGGATAAACTTCAGGATATAAAGAGGCTTCTCACATGGAGCCAGGCTGGGAGAGCTGGGAATGTTCCCCTGGAGAAGGATCCAAGGAGAGCTCAGAGCTCCTTGCAGGGCCTAAAGGGGCTCCAGGAGAGCTGGAGAGGGACTGGGGACAAGGGATGGAGGGACAGGACCCAGGGAATGGCTTCCCACTGCCAGAGGGCAGGGATGGATGGGATCTTGGGAATTGGGAATTGCTGGCTGGGAGGGTGGGGAGGGGTTGGGCTGGAATTCCCAGAGCAGCTGTGGCTGCCCCTGGATCCCTGGAAGTTTCCAAGGCCAGGCTGGACATTGGGGCTTGGAGCAGCCTGGGACAGTGGGAGGTGTCCCTTCCCATGGAAAAAGGGTGGAATGGGATGGGATTTAGGGACCCTTTCATCCCAAACTTTTCCTAGAGTCTGGATTTATCCGTTTCCCCAAGGCACGGGACAATGGGAAGGGGAGGAGAGGCAGATTTGGGGCAATTCCAGCCACAAATGGATTCCGTGGGATTTACCTGCTCATGGGAAAAATCCTCTCGCTGTGTTTGGTGCTGAGCTCTCCCTGCAGGAGGGGATTTGTATCCAGCTGATCCCATCAGAAATTCCTTCAGGAACAAATGTTTTGCCACTGGAGCAGTCTGGGCTGGTCCAGCCCTTTCCGTGTTTTCCCTTCTGGAATTGGCTCCAGAGGGGCTGGAGGAGGTTGTGCCACAGGAGCTGCACTTTGAGGCTCTTCCAGATCCATGGGGAACTTTCCTGGCTGCCCCAAATAGTTTGGGAATGGGAAACTGACGTGGGTGGGATGAGGAGAGCCAACGTTGCTTCCCAAGGTGGCCACACCTCTGGAATGCTCTTTCCATCAGGAAAAGCTGCAGGAGCAGCCCTGACCCCAAGCAGGTGACTGGGAATGGTGTCACCACCTCCAGCTGAGCTGGAATTGTCCCTAAAACCTTGGACACCTCCTGGATCCAGGTCCCAGCTCCATCCCGCTGTCCCACAGCCAGAATTCCCACATCCAGAATTCCCACACAGCCTCTCCAGTTGGATTTCTGGGCTCTTTTCCCTTTCCTTCCAATGACTTTTCCTGGTTTTGGAGCAGTGATGGGAGTCGGGCGTCACCTCCAGGTGACAACTCCTGCGTGTCCCCCCCTCTCCCAGTCTCAGCTCTTCATTTCACGATTGGGAATTGTTTGCCTGGAAAAATTCCTGTTTTTTTTTTCATGGAATGTCACCTGCTGTGAGTGCTGTGCCTCTGGCTGGCCGCTCATCCAAGGCCTGGCCGGGAGGGAGATGGGAATGGGATCCCTACTGGGAAGCTGCTGTGTTCTTCCTTTAATTAAATTTATGGATACAACAATGGTTTAAAGGCACCTGGGATCATGGATACCTGGAATGGGCACGGGAATTAGGAGTGGGATGGGAAAACACTGGCACAGATTCCCAAAGAAGCTGTGGCTGCCCCTGGATCCGTGGAAGTGTCCAGGTTTGGAGCACCCTTAGATAGTGGAAGTGTCCCTGGCCATGGAAAAGGGCTGGAATGGGATGGGATTTTAAGGTCTTTCCAACCCAAACCATTCCATGTTTGGGATTATTTCCTTTTTTCCCTTTTTAACCCTTTGTTCCCTAAGGGTGAAGTGTCATGGGAATTAAATTCTCATGGGAATGAAATTCCCACAGGAATTTTTGGGTGGAGTTAATGCCCCTGCAAATGGCTCATGTGGGATTTTTCCTTCCTGGGAATTTGAGCCTTGGGCTGGGAATGATGGAGAGAGCAGGAATTGGGAGTGACCTCAGCATGGGATGTGGGAGTCACCTCTTGGCAGAGGAATTTGGGATTTCCTGGAATTCCTCTTTCTTGGTGCTTTAAATTTGGAATTAAGCGCTTGAGAAGATCCCAAAACTCAACCAGTGGCTGCCCAATCCCTGGGGACACATTTCCAGTGATTCCAACAACAAAACCTCATGGAAAGATCCCCAAGGCTGGATTTTGGCTGTGGAATTTTGTCCCAGCCAGCAGGGATCTGAGGAAGCTGGGAATGGATGCAGAAGGTGGGAAAAGCATCCTTTATCCCAAAAATGGGAATGGTGGGAATTACTTCAGCACCTTCTGTGGCTGTACAACAAAGGGAACACTTCCCACAAAAAAAATTGGGACCAAGGAATGAAAAAATGGGGAAGTTTTCCCTGTTTGTGATGTTGGTCTCGGATATCGGAGTCAGGGATTTGTGCTTCTGGATCTTTTTATTCCAGCTCCGCAAATGCTCCCTCCAAAATTAGCCAAGGATTTCAGCCACTGCTATTTTTAGGGAAAAGGTTTTATTTTGGATCCAGTTGGTCAAAGGAAACAAGGAGGGTTTTCCAAGAAACTCTGGGAAGCGACTCTGCCGGGAATCGGCCTCGAGTCAACCAGGAGAGGCTTAGATTGGATATTGGGAATTGTGGTTTTCCCAGAGAAGGTTGGAAAGCCTTGGAATGGGCTGCCCAGGGAGTAGTGGAGTCATTATCCATGGAAACGTTCCCCAAAAATGTGGATATGGCACTTAAGGATGTGGTTGGACTCTGAGCCTAAAGGTCTTTCCTGACTTAAATAATTTTAGGATTCCTCTGGAAACCTGACCACCATTGATATTCCCGGGAATTCCTGGGAGTCGAGACAGTTTGACTGCTGCCAAATGATCCCAAAATCCCATGAAACTCATGGAACTGAGAGGTTTTAGACCAATCCTCTTCCAAGGCTTCTCTTGGGAATTTTTGAGTGCAGATTGAAGGGCAAAGCTTGGAATGTGGTAAAAACAAATGTGGGCAGGTGTTGGAATTAGCTGGGAAAACTGCAGGAAAAGGTGTGGGAAGACAAACAGGGAGAGGGCAGGGACACCTCCCACTGTCCCAGGCTGCTCCAAGCCCCAATGTCCAGCCTGGCCTTGGGCACTGCCAGGGATCCAGGGGCAGCCACAGCTGCTCTGGGAATTCCAGCCCAGCCCCTCCCCACCCTCCCAGCCAGGAATTCCCAATTCCCAAGATCCCATCCATCCCTGCCCTCTGGCAGTGGGAAGCCATTCCCTGGGTCCTGTCCCTCCAGGCCTTGTCCCCAGTCCCTCTCCAGCTCTCCTGGAGCCCCTTTAGGCCCTGCAAGGGGCTCTGAGCTCTCCCTGGATCCTTCCCTTCTCCAGGGGAACATTCCCAGCTCTCCCAGCCTGGCTCCGGAGCCCTGGGATCAACTTAGTGGCTTCCTCTGGATTCATTCCAACATCTCCACGTCTTTGCTGCGTTGGGGGCCCAGAGGCAGATGCAGAATTCCAGGTGGGAATTCAGGAGGACACAGCAGAGGCTGAATCCCTTCCCTTGACCTCAGGTCTCTCTCCCAACCCCCCCAAATCCTCCTTTCCAGGGCTGTTTTCCATCCATTCTCCACCCAACCAGTTTGTGCTTGGAATTCCCGTGTCCCAAGGCCAGGACCTTCCCTTTATCCTCATCCAAATCCCAAGGCTCAGGAATTTTTCCCTGGAAAAATTCCATCCCTGGAATTCATCAGTGATCCCATTTTCCTAAAAGCTTTAACTGGGAAGATTTATTTTATTTTATTTTTTTTATGGAGACTCCTCGTTCAATCCCTTATTTCCCACACCAAGATTTCCTGGTTCTGCTTCTCCTCATTCCCAGATTTTGCCTGTCCAGGTGCTATTTTGGGATGTTTTCCATGCTCTGCGGGAAGAGCCACTGGATAAACTCTCCTGCCCTTCTCCGGCTGGGACATCACGTCCTCCTTCCCTTTGGGCTGAGATTTCCATGGAATAGGATCTGAGCCCAGCTGGAGCTCCCTGAGGAGCTTTAAGCCCATCCAGAGGGGAGGTGGAATATTCCAATCAATTCCTTTGAATTATTTAGGAATCCATCCTCAACTCTGGAGCTGCTTTTAGAAAACAACCCTGAAACGGGAAACCATTTTTATGGATTTTTCCATTCTCCCATTTCCTCATGGAAACACTTTGACTTTGCCACTTGGATGTGAGGTTGTCCTTCAGAACTTCCCATTTAGGATCTAAAAATCCAACGGAAAATCCAAGAAATTCGCAACCAAAACCTCCTTTTATCCAATTCCTTTTTTTTTTTCTTCTTCCCGCTCTGGAAAAATTATTTTCTGCCTCTTCCAGCTGATCCCTGCTCCTCCTTCCTGGTGGGATTGCCCTTCACTGTCAGGATTTTGGGAATAATTCACTGAATTTTGAGTCAGAAGGAATTCTTTGGGTTCCCAGGTTTGTTATCCATGAGAATGGAAAGGCTCCTCGTCTCCAGCTCCTCCCAATTCCCAGTTTGGAGCTGGATCAGTGTCAGCTGCAATTGGGGTTGGGGTTATCCCAGTGATGGAAAATTCTCCCGAAGGCTGGAGGGAGGAGAAAATGCTCCCTGTGTTTCTTCCCTCTCAGCTTTTCCAACAGAGAAAAATCTGAAATTTTTCCATTTCTTGGCTCTGTTTTTTCTCATGGAATGAAGGAAAATCGGTCTCTTGGATATGGAACTCAAAGGGCGGGAGGAAGGTGAGGGTGAAGTGTTGGATTGAGGTGGATTCATGTGGGAAAGGGTTGGAAAAGCCCTCGGGGGGTGTTGGAGGCAGTAAATTTACAGCCATGGATAATGGAGCTGAAATATTAGGAAAAACAGGGAATTTTGGATTTTTGGGATGAGCCTTGGGAAGACATTCCTTCCTGGGGGTGGAGGAAGCAGCTGCAGCTCTCCTGGGTGAGCTCCAGGGGCTGGGCCAGCATCACTGGGATGCTTTTGAGGGAAAAATTGGGAAAGAAACACTTTGGAAAAGAAACATTCTTCGGTTTTTTTTGTAGGTCTGGATTTCAGGTTTTTTGGGCTTGGATCCTTCTTTTTTTGAAGGGTTGGATCCTGGGTTTTTTAGGGCTGGGTTCTTCTTTTTTTAGAGGGCTGGAAAGAAAAAA